>BQNB010031383.1:0-54028 GCA_026074375.1 Tanacetum coccineum | reverse complement strand
AATAGTTTAATTTGTTAAAGTCTCTCTTAGAGTTGCTTGTGTTTACATAAGTACTCTACAACCTCAACAGGCTTGAAGATCTATCTAGGGATGGACCTACAAACAGTTTTAACAATCAACAGCATAAAAGTAAAATAGATTATCATTAAACATTAAAACTGAAGTTTCATTAAAATTTAAAAGATTACAAGGCTTTTTGAAAGTAAAATGACAAAAAGTATAAAATGACATAAAACATAAATTTAAAACATTAAAAGTAAATTACACTACTCCTACGTTACACTCTGATTTTTCTACTTCTGTCTTCATCTTCTTATATAAGCCAATCTTGTGCTTGTTGTGTTTCTTTGGTGAGTAGCTTCAAGTCATCATCACAGCCATCCATATTGCCTTTGGCACCAAGCAAAGCAATCTTAACCCTTGATTTTGTACAATTTTTATCCACGAATGGGAGATGAGGGGATTGCCAAGGTGTATCTGGGGTGTAGTGAAGTGGGGAGAGGTGTAAAAGAGATGTTTTTGTCGCAGGGTGAGTTTTGAGAGTTGGGTCGTTTTTGGGTTGTAGGGTCATGGTGAAAGAGACAGATAAACAGTATGGTTTTGGCGCCCATTTTTTATATGGGTTGAAAATTAAGATTTGAGAAAAATGGTCCCTGATCTTGTATAGAAGTATTACACAGGAGGTCCTTGTGGTGTTATACGGTTTGAGGTTTTACCAGGTTAGGCCCCTGAGATTGTATTGTTTGATTTCAACCACAGTCCATAAGGACTAGTAGTGTAACAAGCTTAATAGCCGTTAGGCTATATCAAGCCTGTTGGGCTTTTTGGTTATGTTTTGTCTTGGGTTGAAATTAAGGTTAAGGCCCATTTGGCTTAAAGGCTTGTATAAGTCTTCTTTAAATAACCTAGTGGGCTATCCCGACCCATTAGATAGGTGCGGGTGGGCCCATTAAGCATTTCTTTGGTTTCGGCTTTGGTTTGATTTTTTTGTTGACTTTGACCGTTGACTTTTTGACTTTGGCTATCCCGACCCATTAGATCGGTTTTGTTATTTTTGTCCTTTTTGTGAATATCCGTTTCCTGCATAATATAAGTGAAAACATACAAATACAATGTATTTTTGGTACGTTTTTGGTCATTTAAGTCCGTTTTCCTAGGTAAATGGTATGTGTATTTAAGCACATACCAAAATCTCCCATACTAAGATATTGTCGTGTCTCCACGCAATGCCATAAGTAAACACTTTGGAAAACAAAGAATCTCAATCCCCCTCGATTAATTACCTCGAAAAGTAGCTAAGTGTTCATCAAGGGGAATTAAAGAATCAATAGTTTTGAAAAGCCCCGTTTTTACCATTTTTAAATATATACACTTATTCTCACACATATTTTTGTATTTTTCCTTTTTCTCATTTTTTTGTACTTTTCTTTTTAAGCAACTAACTAACATGTTTGACTTTTGTTATTTTCATAACCGTTAGGGATCATAGAACAAGACGCATTTCAATCCTAAAATGCCCCAAAAAGGACAAATTCATCGTCCCCGACTTTTCACTTATTCCAAACCAAGCTTAAAAAGAAATCACCGTTAAATACAAGTAAAGATGCTAACACTACTCATATTTGTAACTTGTGAAACTTTTCACTCCCGATAATTATTTTATATTATGTTAGTATGCTTATTTTGAATTTCAACCATAGATCAACGTTTTGCAAAATTTCTATGCGTCATGTTCCACCCAAAAAGTAATGAGTTTGAAGGCGAGATCATCCCATGTAGCGACTTTCGTCTCGGCACATCCCAACATTGCGGCTAAGTATCGGGACTCACGGACCTTCGGTTTCAACACCCTTAGATTTCTCGTATATACATAAAATTACAACTTAAAATGTAACAGTCTTAGTTTAAAAGCATATTTAAATTTAAGAAAAAGAGATTTTCCCTATATTTATTAATTCACGTTTACTACACTTAATATAATTACACATCCATTAAACTAATGAAATCCTTGACTTTTTAGAAGGCTGCAACATCGGTTGTGAGCCGGCAAGATGCAGTAAACTTTTATTAGCCCACAGTTTATAATTATTACTCATTTTTTTCCATTTTTTTACTTTATATTACCAAGATATAGAGAAAATTTCTTTTTAGAAAATTTAAGTATAAATTTGAACTAAAATTATTGATATCATTCATACTTCAAAAATTATTGATTTAAGTTTAATTTTTGAAAAGATCACGTATTATTAGTCCGGTTAGGAGCTTATGGGAGAAAAAGCCACAAATTACACACATGAGCTTGTAAGATTTTCAAATAATCCTTGTTTAGCATCTAACTCATAATTAACTCTATCATTTTTCGTTCTTCGCAAATTTAAAATCTTTAATAAAAAGATCCGCGAATGCTAAGTCTAAAGGTTAAGGAACAAGCTAGAGCTCAACACGCTCGATCGAGTCAAAATTTATTCTTGTTCTACTTAGCAGGAAAGTCAAAATTATGACAAAACACTTATTTTATTTTTGAAATTTTTTTAAATTTTTTCATTTCTTTGGTATTTTGGTGGTAAAAATGGGATTACGTGAAAACAACGACTGCAAGCACAATCAAATCGATAGACCCCCCCCATACTAGAACTAAACATTGTCCTCAATGTTTTAAGAAAGGTTTCTACGTATATCTAAATCCGTTTATTAAGTATGCTCAAAGATAAACGTTAGTCGACAAGATTAGGATATTGGATTCCCAAATGAAGCTAAGGATGTGAAGCTCGTGTGATCGAAGGACAAAACCGCGAGCACAAGAGTCATCACAATTCGAGAAATCCTGGATCAATCATCAAAAACACAAGCACACGAGAAAGAAACAGGCGAGCCTCCTCACAACACACTTATTCATTAATAATACTAAGGGATAAGAATGGGTTGCCACCCACGAAGCGCTTGTTTAATGTTACTTAGCTTGACCTGATCCCCCATACTTGAGCTGGTCAATGGGGATAGAAATGGAGATACGGAACATCCAAGTTAGGAGTGTCCTCTCCAAAGATCATCATCGGGCTTTCATTAAAAGCTCTCAAGCCCCGATAAGATGAGGGATGAGGAGATTTCTCCTCATCCGCAACAAGAATACCAGAATTGACAACTTTTCCTCATTTTTGGATAAAAATAGAAGCAAAGTGTCAATCACTGGAGAAAGGGGATCACATATGAAGGAGATAGAAAATTCATCCCATGATAGAAATTTCTCGGATTAGACTTTAATGAATATCCCCGGATCAAAAATCTTGTTTCTAGTTTCGGAAGGAAAAGAAACTACAAGGTCAGATCCGAGGGAATCACTACAAAGAGTGAAATCCGAATCCAGATGATGGGTGGGAAGGGTAGGTAAAACATTAGGCACATGAACTCTTGGTTCTCTTGTTGGATTATCAAAAATATCCTCCACCACATCCATAGTGAAATTTCCCGAATTGGGCTCACTATCACAGAAGAATGCTTCATAATCTGGAAGAGATAAATCCAAATAAGAAGTGGGGCTGCCACTACCAATCTCTTCCAGATTAAAGCAAAAAGTTTCAGATTCGGGTAAAGAATTATTAAAGGTGTTAGTCTCCTCCAAGAAAAAGTTAAGAGATGTGGAGGAAGACTTGGTCACAAAATCGGAAGATGGAGTAGGATTATCTTTTAATGCTTCGATCTTAACAATAAGAAGATTGACATTTAACAATTTTTCATAAAGAATATCGTCTTTGATTGTTAGATGAATATAAGTATCAATCCCTCTAACTTTCGGGATAACAATCTCCACCACATCTAAGCTGGCGAGCTCAGAATCTGGACTCCTAGCATCTGGTCCTGGCTGCCTAGCTCCCCTCTGGTGTCCTCCCAGTGCTAACAACTTGGCCTGCATGTCGCTCATCTCTCGCCTCATATCTATAATGACTCGGAGAGTCTCTACCATCTGTGCCTGAAGCCTACGGTCGGTCTCTCGAAGCGCTGCTAACTTAGCCTATTGCATCTGAAAGCGAGTCTCATGTACCTGAAGCTGTGTCTGAATTAGAGTACCCTGCAGCTGTAGCTATGTCTGATGTGCCTGGAGATGGGTCTCATGTGCATATACATGATCACGATGGGTCTGATGCTCCTGATGAGTCGCCTGACTCAATCCTATCGAGTGAGCCCAAGCCTAGAATAGAACTTTCCTCGTCATCGTCATCATCGTAGCAAATGGGAATCTTCCAATATCGATTTTTATCCGCTTGCTCTTCCGCAATTAGCTTTTCTTCTTCCTTCTTTTGCATATATTGACCAATCATATTCATATGGGATGTCATTTGCCCTTTTTTTTTTTTTTCCTACATATCTCTTTTTGAGATTTGGAGAAGCTCATTTTGAGCATTAAAGATAGGATGATTGACGATATATTGCAGGGGTTGAAATTGGTCAAAACCCGGAATATTAGAATCATAACACGGATTAGGTTTGTAATAATTCATCGGTTGACATTGAAAAGTCTCGTGAGGACCCCCACAATCTTCACAACAAGGATATTGTTGTGGAAAACTCAGTGAAGTTTGTGGAAAATAATCAAAGTTTTGATTGAAACACGGGTCCTGATTGTAGACAAACGGGACTTGAGGTGGACAATCTTAACCATGATGGGACGTTCCCACCATAAACTACAAGAGTATGGCACGTATTGGGTTTGTGGAGGTGGGCTAAAAACGTTAGGAGAATCATTGACAAAATTAGGAGTGGAATCATAAGTGAATGAATTTCCATCTCCAGAATAGCATGTCGGATCGAAACTTGGCAAAGTTTATGGGAGCTCATCAACGGTTTGATTGTTGCATGGTTTCGGATTAGAGATAATCGGAACTTTCGGTGGACAATTATAGCCATAATGAGCACCGTTCCCACAAGACTTGCAAGTACATCGTTGACAAAAGATATCGTCTAACGAATCACCACACTCGTAACAACAATGGTGGTCAATATGTGGAGGACTTTGTAAAGAACTTTCACCGGGGTCTTGATTGAAGACGAATGGCTCTTGAGGCAAAACAACATCAGTTTTGTCGTTGGATGACTCGAAAATGTTTAGAAAGTCTTGGAAAATTTCATCTTCATAACAAATTGTAGACCAAACTTCCTTCAACTTCTTTCGTAATAAAGCACATCCTCGACAATATGGACCATCAACCGGGTTTCCACACTTGGGACAATTATGAGGGGGTCATTGAGACGATTCGGGTGTTTTATTAGGATCACGAACAAACTTGCCAACAAAACCCCCTTTAGAACAAACATATGATTTATTGTGTAAAGCTCCACAAGACGAACACTCTTTAAACGTGAAGAGGGGATTCGAACGATCATCGAGTGAAGCCATAAGAATTAAACAATATAGAGGGTTAAGAAAAGAATTAAATGGATAAGAAGAAAAAGCAGATTATTTTTAGGTTTTTAGGTTTTTTTAACAATTCATTTTATTAAAGGACAAAATGAGACCGGATAACTTAAACCAATAATCAACTTGCTTCACGGTAGCTCTCTAAAAGAAAACGCACAAAGGAGCGGAGGAGCGGGAAAGCTCGAAGCTATTAAAAAACCTTCTCCTTTCGGGTCGTAGTTCCTCGGAACAACCCTCCTTATACCCCTCTTGTAGTTTGTTAATCAATTAAAGGTGAGTCGTACCTCGCAAGTGATACAAAAGGCAAGTTTTAATCTTTTGTTTGGGAACTTATTATGATAATGCTTCAGTTGAAAGCATTATATTGATGATGAATTGTTTATTTTTATTTAGGACAACGTTTTTATGTTTTTGATTTTTCTTGTTTTTATATACTAATAAAAAAATGAAAAATATTTTTGTATTTTTTATATTTTTATAAAGAAAATAACTTCACAAGGAAGGATCTTCAAAGCACTAATTGTCAACATTGGAACGTCAATCGTATTACAAATCCTTTCCCCGCAGCGGCGCCAAAAATTGATTTGTTACAAAAATAATACCTTTACTATATATATAAATATAAATATAAATATATATAATAAGAATTATCAAAATCAATAATAATATGATAAGTATTCCGAGAGGCTTTTTAAAAGATTAATGCTTTTATCCAAAGCAAAACCCTAAAAACCTACCCGGGTCGTTTCCCATCAGGATGCAATGGAAAGTCGTTTGTCGGTTTGATAATCGATGTTTGAATGAAACAAGGCTTTGATTTGGTTTCTAATTCTACGGGAAAAATCAATTAAAAGGCAATCTAAACTAAAAACAAAAGCAATGACTAAATTAAAAACGTAAACGGAAACGTAAAAACGCGATTTAAAAACCTAAATTATCAAAATTTTATCCTAAACTGATTATTTAACTTTTTAAAAATCTATGTGACTAAAATGTAAGAACAAAGAAAACTACACCAAAAACTAAAGCGTTTAAAGCTTAAAATCACGAAAAACGTGAACGAGATTCGATCCCGTTCTTTAAAAAATCAAAATCTAAAATTTTAACCCTACGAAAGCAAATTTAATTTTCCTAGGTCCTAAATGATAAAAGAAATTTTTTTAAAAATAGAATTATATTTTTTTGACTTTTTAATAATTTTATATGAATTAAAAACTGTTTTAATAAGAAAAATTAATTAAAAATACTAAATGAACTTGGAAAAATCTGAAAAAATGCAGGAAAATACTTTGACTTATGCTGGATCTAAGAAAAATTAAATGGGATTACCAGCTTATTGGAATAAGCTGGTAATAAGCAAAATTTGGCTGCTAGCTTAAATGGGCTAAAATGGTATAAAGAATAAATAGTGAGTAGGGTTAACAGATAGCCCTACTGGTGCCAATGGTTTGTGTGTGTGACTTGTGGGACGAGTGTGTGATAAGGGAGAGGTCATGGGTTCAAACCCCATGCCTCTCTCTTTTTTAGAAACATTTTTTTTATTTTCTTTTTACCAGCTTATAAAATAAGCAAAACTAACCAACTTTAATAAGCACACTTTTTTCACAAACAACTAAAAACACAGAATTAAGCACTTTAAGTTGAAAGTATAAGCTTTTACACTAAGTTATACTAAATGGCTAAACAGTTTGCCTTTTTAAGCCCCAATAAGCAATGCAAAAAGAGAAATAAGCTAAAACAGATATTTAACTATACCTAATAAGCAAATTTGAACAAAAATAAGCTAAGAAAACAAACTGGAAGGCACTAAATTCAAATAAGCACTTATGCCAACAACAGCATACCAAACAACCTAGGGACACCTTTTTGAGCTTAATTTTAAGCCCTAAGATGGAACCTTATGACTTTAAAACCCACAAACATATTACATTTGGACTTCAAAGAGCTTATATCAACAATCTAAAACCATTTTGAAATTAAGGATAAGCCTGGATAAGCAAATGAAAAAGCTGTTTCTCAAAATTTTGAACACTTAGCAATTTTTGACAGATTGGACAAAAAACAACACCACCAAATGCAGGTTTAAACTAAACTTATAAACTTCATTTTAACACTAAAAACAACACTTAGAAACTGGTTTCAAAGTTCTAATCCAAAAAAGCTATATAAAACTGATTTAACACCACAAATAAGAAACTTGTAGGACATACAATAAAAAATTCAGTTTTAAAACTTTAATTTCTTTAAAAACAGATGAACACAACTCAAACAGGCTTGTTAAAGTTAGATGACTCACCCAAAAGGTCTAAAAACTTATTTTAACCCATTTTCAGTCTTGACCCAAACACCCCTTTAAATTCACATCTTGCATTTTAAAACTAAAACAAATTAAGAAAACCTTAAAACTAGATGTAATAAGCATATAAAAGACAGAGTAAGCACAAAATAAGCAGTTAATAAGCAGTTAATAAGCAATTAAGCAAAACTTTTAGCAACAAAATAGAAATGAGCTTATATGGAGAAAATTAAAATGTACCTTAATCCCTTGCTCAAAACAGCGATTATACAACCTAATAAGCTCTAATAACCTACCCAGCTTATAAATAAGCAATCTATTTAACCCATAAGCTCTTCCTTTTCCAGCTTATCATCCATTAAGCTCAAAATCAAAATTCTTGATTCCATGCAACAGTAACTTTCAAAAACTTTTGTAAAAGCTTTAAATAAGTTAAAAACAGATTATATAAGCTTAAGAAGCTTATAGAAATGACTTGTGATTATAAAAAACTTGATTGCATAAACTTTAAAAGACAAGATTATAAAAACTTGAAAACTGAAATTTCATTAATCAAAAGGTTACAAGGAAAGTAAAATTGACAGAAGCTTAAAACATTAATACATTTAAAAGTAACATTTTTAAAACTAAAACTACACTACTCCTAGTTACCCTTTCTGAAAATAAGCCTAAGTCTTTTATATGTCTTCAGCTGTGTTTGTTGTGTTTCTTGTGTGAGGTGAAAACCAAGCATCATCTCAGTTATTCAAAATCCTTTGGCACCAAGCAATATTATCTACACCCTTGATTTCTTTTCTTCAGATCTTAACCAATGGGGTCTTGAGGGATTGCCAACATGGCTTTGGGGTTTTGTGGTGTGGGGTTTGATGTTGAGGGTGATATTTTTGTTGTGGGGTGAAGTTTTGAGGTGAAGTGATGGTGACACGTGAATAGTGTCAATGGCGGGAAAAAGGTTTATACGTTTTGGGGGTACAAGGTATAGGTTTGGGGGATTGGCACCTTTGGCCCCTCAATTTGTTATATGTGTTTGCAACCACAGTCCTTGAAGGACTAACGGTGTTAAGATGTAAAAGGGTTTATGGGTTAACAGGGTTAAGAGGTTAATGGGGTTATGGTTTTGGACTTAGGATTGGGTCGGGTTATGTTTTTGGGTTTTAAAAGGCTTTGAGGTTTATAAGCTTATAAGGCTAATGTAATCTTTGATAAAAATGCTTAATGGGTTGTCCCGGCCCATTAGATGGGTGCGGGTTGGCCCATTAAGTTTTTCTTCGGTTTCGGCTCCGTCTTTGACTTTGACTTTGTCGGGGTTGACTTTGGTTGAATTTTCCACGCTCCTTTCGTTCTCGTGTTATTATTTTTGTCGTTTGGCTTTGTTTTTGGTCCTTTTCTTAGGATTTCCGTTACCTGCACATACAAATGCAAAACACACAAATACATGTATTTTTGGTACGTTTTTGGTCATTTAAGTGTTTTTAAGGTTAAGGTATTGTGTATTTAAACACTACCAAACCACAAGTTAGTATTTCTACAATCTCAAAAACCGTTTTCATTTAAAATAAGTCTAAACGAGTCACATAAACTCTTATTGGGGCTTTTAGGTCAATAAGCCTTTAAAAACGTACAAAATGCAAAAAAAGTAAGTGATATTACTAAAAAGATATCAAACAAGTTCTTGGTTCATTAAAAAATCAACCACCAGCCTTTTTACGCAAGACTTAAATAAGTCCGAACCCATATGCTTGTGTACAAGATTGCCGTGGCTTATAGGTTTTGGATGACGTGGGCATATAGGCCCATTTATGCCTTATTTGAGCTTATGGGTATGTCAAATTAATCTTAATGTTTCATCCTTTTAAAAACTAGCCAAATACAAGTATATTATTTATAAGTTACAAAAGTAAATCTCAAGTAAATATTTTTTTTATGTTTTCTATTTTACACGTGTACATATATACATTAAACAAGCTCCAAAATAATCAAACAAGCTCTTAAACAAGCTCAAAAATATAAGCCGGATACAATAAGCTCAAAAGTACAAATATTATCACATAAAAATAACCACGATCACAAAACTATGATTTCCTTATATTTATTTTTGTAAATTTCAAACCATAAGTATACCTTTTTAAGGTTTATGTAGTTTCAAAATCATTCTTTTTACAAAACAAGTTGTACAACAAAGGTTTAGGCATCAAGAGGAGTAAGGAAGTACAAGTTATTTGAAGATTTGAAGACTTACAAAGAAAAATGGTTTTTAGAGATGAACAAAGATTAAGAACAACCCAAACGTTGTTTATTTTATACCCTGATGATCTTAAATGATCAAACATTCAACTAGTCTTCAAATGTAAATGATTAAAAGTGAAAAATGTATGGTTTTGTATGTGTTTGTGTTGTGTCGTGTGTTTTAGAGAGAGAGCACCAAAGAAAATGTTTTTAGTGTGTGTATGATTTGAATGAGAATGCAAAGATGTTAACTCAAGTTATATGACAAAGTTACACACACACACTCACACATATGTGTGTGCGTTGAAACTTAAAACTTAACGTTTGCTACTCTAAAAATTAGATAAAAAAAGGACTTAAAGCTATTTTGAAACTGGGAAATAAAATTGACAGATTGAACTACATGCTCAATTGCTAACCCCTATGGATACTTAAAAGTCTACAACATCATAAGACATAAAAAAATGCTAACAACAATGCTATAAAGCCTACTTAAAACAAGCTTGAACATAAGATGATGTCATGTCCTTCTTGACACAGATTCACAACATTAGTTCATGAAACCTTAAAAACTAAATTTTAGACTCTGAAACCTTAACAAACAGACTTTTAACTTAACTTTTGGATAAGACTTTAAACTAACATTTGGATAATAGATAAATTCTCTGGTTTTATTAGGAAGACCTCCAAATCCAAGTAGCGACTACCATTTTAAACCACAAAAATAAGGTCTTAACACTACAAACACCCCTCTGTTATACTGTAATAGTTTGAACATATTATAAAACTGTAAAACCTCATTACATCTAGATAAAAACTTGCGTCATATTTTCACTCAGTAACTAACTACATGAACTATATAAGCACAGAGACAAGCAAGTGTTTAACAGATTGAAGCATAAATAAGGGTGAACACCCAATAAGAATTTTAAAGACAAATTAGGCATAAATACTTAAACAACTTTCATACTAAACTCTGTCTACAAAAAGCGTACTAAGTGGCTCTAAAGTAAAATCAGACAGCGGATTTATAAACAACATAGACAGTCATTAAATACTAATTCAAATAATACATACCCTGATAACTACTCAATCCTAGATTCGCCTCTTTTTCTGTCTTCTATTCTTTATCTCTTCATAGCAGTAGTCTTACAAGCATTCATGGTTTGTGTGTGTTAAGTTTGCTGAGGAGAAACCAAATGCAAAATCATGAGCCCTTCCAATTCATCCTTTAGCTTCCCAATCTAAGTTACTATACTTGACACACCTTAGACACAAAAGCCATGTCCAATGAATAATCACTTAGCATAGCAGCGAGTTTTTGACGTTTCGTGAGGGTTTGCGACAAGATGAGGTTTTTCGGTAGATAAGGCGTACGGAATTTGGCTTGTTCATTACATAAGCTCATGGCTTCAAATTGTTCGACAATATAAGTAAAGATTTCGGTTTATAACAAATGTTCCCAAAATGTAATACGCCCAAATCTTTAGTACTGACTCTTTCCAAAGAGTGACCCCCAATGTATCTGAGCACCCCGTGCCTTATTGACCTGAGAAAACATGCTTAAAATATCAACATAAAGTTGGTGAATTCATAGGTTTATGTAAATCAATAGTAGGACCGCAAGATTTCCAAGTGTATGATTAAGCAACAAATGCAAACATCATAAAAAGTAATTACGTTTTCCTAAGCTCATGACACTGAAGCTCGACATGTATGAATGCAATATATTGCCAATGAATGCCCGTGAATGATGTTCTAACCCGCAACATCCCAAATCCGACATGGTATACGTTCGTTCCCGGTGATAGCTAATCACCCGAACGGGGATTGTCAATCCCAAATAGATCTATCTATAACATTCGCGCTCACAATCCAGTAATTGACAGTTCATGATAAAGGGCTCAGTGGGTTATCGCTACTTAGGCAAACACGTAATCATTGTATAAAATGTACACTTGCGTCCAATTTGTAAAACAAGCATGTTCTCACCCCAAAGATGTAAATCATTTAAATAATTGTAAAACATGGGGCTATGAACTCACCTTAGTAAATAGTCCTCTGAAATGATAATAGATATCCAAGTATGAATCACACCGTCAAATACCTAAGTAAATACGGCCAGTCTTAGTCTACAAATTTAGGCTAAAGACTCAATGTATAAACTACAATAAATTGCTAGTTTATATATACTGTTATCACTTGTGTGGTGGTGTACGTGTTTAATGTATTTGAAATTGTTGATGGCTCTTGGAAAGGTATATGATTTCACACGTTCTAGTATACGTATAAACGTTTATTAATAAATATCCATATTTATTAAGTCGTGGTTTAACTTGTTATAATATATGATAAATATATAACTCGTCTGATTCGTTAAGTGTTTACAAAAATCACTTTCGTTTACAAAATACCCTTAAGTTTCTTGTAATTACAAAACAGCCCCTAGATTTATGAAATATATATAATATTTACATTTTAAACCCTTAAGTTTCCACTTGTACACTTCTGGTCCTTCAACTTTTTAGTTATTACCCTTTAGGTCCTTAAATGTTCTGACAGCCCCCTTAAGTTCCAGGAATGACAGAACAGTTCCTCAACTTACTAAAATAGTGAATTGGCAGTTTTTAAACCCTCAAGCTTCAAAATTGACACATTTAGTCCCTTAACTTGTAAAAATCGCATTTTAACTCCAATTAAGTTCTAACAAGTGACATTAGGTTTCATTAAGCTCCAATAAGCCATATAAGTTGTCCCAGCTTATAAATAAGCTCGGGAGAGCTTATTTTGGCTTAATGGACCTTATTGGGCCCGTTAAGGTCCAATAAGTGTTTTAAAGGTCCGATTAAGTTTTAAAAAGCACACAAGCACTTGTTAAGCTTATTTAAACTACACAAATCAGATTGGCTTATTAATAAGCTCGGATGAGCTTATTTTGAGCTTATTGGGCTCGTTGGCCCAACAACCTTTACCGAAAGTTTGCAAAAAGGTCCATTAGGGTTTCCTATTGATTTCAACTTATTTCCCATATTCAATAAGCTTATTAGGGTCTGATTAAGCTGTCTTAAATATGGGGCTTATCCAATAAGCAATTAAGCACGTAAATGGGCTTATTGGGCTCGATATGAGCCCGATAAGGGTTTTAAAGGTTTGGGCTTGCTTCTTTTGGGTCCGTTAGCTTGTCTAGGTTTATTTTAAATCTTTTATAATCTGCTTAAGCTCACAAATAAGCTGTCAAAGCTTATTTGTGGCTTATGGGCTTTAGTAGCCACGGAAATGGGCCGTTAAGCCCACTAAAGGTTCGGTTTGGTTTTTAACTACACCTTAGGGCATTCTAGGGCCTATGTGAGTTTCAATAAGCTTGTTGGACTATTAATAAGTTCTTTGAGCTTATAAATAAGCTATGGGCCTACCAAGTTTTCTTATTGGGCCTGTTTAGGTTTAATGGCCTCGTTTGTGGCACGTTGAGATCTCTTTTGCTTTTAGTGTAACCTAACTAAGTTTAGGAACTCTACATGTTATCAATAAGCTCATGTGAGCTTATAAATAAGTCATAGCCCCCCCCCCCAACTAAGAGAGTGTTAGGCCTGATAGGCCTAGTTTGGGTTGTTCGTGGGCATTTGGGCCCAATAGGGTCCGAATGGTTTACTAAGGGTTCTTGTGGGGTTTCTTTTGGTTTGTTAGCATCAACGTCATACGCCTAGCCTTTAGACCGTTCTTACTTGTGACACAACTAACATCATATGTTTTACTGTGCCTTGTATACTCTCATTCCCTATGCCACCGTCGTTTAAGATTTATTTAACAAACGGGGTGGGGGGGGGTGGAGAGAGGGGTGGGGGGTGATGGGGAGGGGGGGGGGGGTGTGGGTGGGGGGAGGGGGGTAGGGGGGGTGAAGGGGGGGGGGGGGGGTGGGGGGGGGGTGGGGGGGGTAGGGGGGGGGGGGGGTGGTGGGGGGTGTGGTAAGGACAGTGGCGGGGGGGGGGATGTTTGGTGAATGTTGTAGGGGATAAGGTTTGTGGTTGAGTTTGTATTTTAGGGATTGAATACTTGTAGGTTTTTTGCACAGTGCTCGTTATGTATTTTTCCATTGTACTTGTTTGTTTTACAGTTATTAACACAACACAAGTTTATATATACGAAAAAACCATTGACAGTTTTGCTATAACACGCAATTTATATACTGTTATTGGCAAGAACTCTATTTGAGCAAAGCCTAAACGAAAAACCTGAGACAAATTGACTCTGCACCACCCTATTCCTCCCATCCATCACCACCCACACCCCCTTCGAACAGCGTGGTGATTATTAAACCAAGCCAAACCCCTTGGACCTCCGCCAAACTAATAAAACTCTATGCATTAGTATCTTCCCAGCTGGTGCTCCCCCACATCTCCCTCTCCCCTAAACCACCCACCTCTCAAACGTACATCATCCCGAAACCCCAACCCAACTCACGATACACCTATGTGCGGCCGAGCTAAGAAATCCAACCCTAAAGCTGTATTCTGTGCGTTTTTTGTAGATGTCGACTTGCTTACGCAATGGAAAGGGACGAAACCGTAAACCTGCCCCAGCCCCAGAAGCGAGGGTATGTGGTTAAGTGGTTGTGTTTGTAAAGTAGTGTCTAATGGTGAGACAGAGGTGAGTATTTTATAGGCAAAATGAGCTAGTTACTATACTATCAACCTTCCGAGTTCCAAAAAACACAAAAAACCGTTGACCCACGAATATTCCCAAAGGTGGTTTTGGGTAGTATTTGGTTATAAGTAACACATTGTATTTAGCTAAAACCACTTAATTCCTGAATAGTATATATTAAACCCTATTCATTTATATTTAGAGGATAATTATGGTATCAAGATTCTAGCTAGGATATCCTAGAAATCTTAATAGCACTTTGTGTTTGTTGTCGGATGCAAACGTCAGCCGCTAAACATACTGACCATCTGCGCACCCCGCCGGACAAAATTCCCTAAGACCCCACTCAAACTTTCTTTCCCCTACGTACCCTTACATCCAAACCAACCCCAACTTAAATACCCACTACCAAATGTCACTTACAACTTCTTCAAAAATCATTCAAAATAGATATATATATAAACCCTCCCAAACAGCTTCCACTAGCCCCTCCTGACGCTCTTCACCCAACTTAACAACACCCAATAGACCCACAAACTCCACGGCTCGGTCCCCAAAAACCACAGCAACCAACGCTTGTGCTCAAGTTACCCAGACCAAACGTACCACACAAGCCGCTTACACTATTGCTAACCGATGACCACCCAACTGCCACCAAGTCTCGGTTCGATACCATCAACCCCCAGTCTGAACACTTCCATAATCGTGAGCAATAATATCGTCACACAACTTGCAAAACACCTAATACAAGAAATGAATACAATTTTATTGATTAATTCAGTGTTTTCACCTTGGGGTATTGTGTTTATGAGACCTAGTGTAAGAACTTCTACCTGAACTTACTGAGGATGTCCCAAATTAAATTGTAATTTGCGAAACGTAACGCTTTATGATTTGCGTGACCCTAAAACAATTAATTAGTTACGCAAGTTCCAAAATTATCTTTCTATAAATAAAATTTATTACTATTGATGGCAGAAAACCCAAAATACTTATGAAGACTCGTTTTAACAAAAAGAGTATCTAACTCTGACTACTTTAAACATCTTGATACACAACACAGAACCAAACCTTCCTACTCCGCGACACCGTCCCCCCCACACCACGACACACCCACCACGTAGTGCATACCCCATACCATCCCTATGATACCCCTGTTCCCATCCCCTAAAACAACCCTACCATTTGCCCCAACCGACCAGGTGAACTTATAACCCTCTCCCCAATCTCCGTAAACTCCATTCCCCCACGCCGATACCCTGATGATCCGATATCGAGGCGTATTACCCTCCTTAAGGACCACCAAATCCATTTCGGTACTATTAGCATATACCAGAAACATCTCCTTAAAATTCAGGAAATGTCAGACAACTACTAGTCAAACACACCCCACGCCTACCAAAACCAAAATCACGCAGTACCACCCACCTCACGACGTTTTCCTGGAACCACACATGCAGCAAGTCATACCTAACACTGCTATCAGACCTCACAACATCATAGCCTATCCTATAACTCAGCTAGCCTTACTTAACTATTGCAAACCGAAAACCCTCAGCATAGCCGTAACTATAGACCTACCAGCAAGCATTACTAAACCAGCTAGCAGAACTAACATCTTCTATAGGCCAACCAGTTATTAATACATTACTAAACTTAGCTCTTAATCATACAAACCCATTCCTATCTAAACCCCCCCCAACTAAAAGCGTATTAGTAAGCGCACTGAGTGTAAGGCCCTACGCCCTCGGATTAAGGACCTGGCTTAACTAAATTTGACATAACCTCACCAACCAGTACTAACTTCTGCTAGTAGTACTAACTTTTTAAGCCTGGCAGTATTAACTTCTAACTTAGCTCGTATCATACAACCCATCAGTGACTTAACAAATTAGTTAGAATTTGTTTGAGCTCATGTTGGACACAAGATGCAACTATGGTCTTGCTAACTTATTTCGACATATCCCAAACAACCCTAGTTCGCATATACTATATTGTACACATCCTTTATTGAGCAAGACGAGTTGTTAAGTATTATGATACGTGACATGAAAGTGTTTCTGTTTCCAAACAAGTTATCAAACCTCTTGGCTAAAAATTTTACGTGTGCATGTCATGTTTAAACATTCATGCTTATACACAAGATCTTTGTTACATGCCTTATGGCTTTTGGTTCACCACACAAGTCTATATATGTTGTATATTATAAGACGTAGACATGGGTTATGTCATGCTAGGCACGACCCATGTTTAGCTTGTTAACACATATGATAACCGTGCCCTATGACATATGAATAAAACATGAAACTTAAATATGAACGTAGGCTAAGACACTTACAAGGGTCTTAGCTTCTTGAACGTGTGTGTCATGTAGTCATGTGGAAACTCGACTTGTATACCTCAAGCCTTAGTTTAAACCGAATATTTCTTGCTTTCAAACCCTTAAACGTATAACCTTAACTTATAGATTACTAGGTTATACCTTAGAACTCTTTGGTTATGAGTTATGGTGTCATGTTTGTGGATTTGTGTCTCGGTTTTGGTGACCCAAACGAAGAGAGCAACAAGGGTGGTTTTTGCTAGTGTGCCTTTAAGTGTGTGAGTGTGTAAACACTCTTGGCTGTAAGCCTTCCTATTTATAGAGAAAATATCTCTATACCACTTTCTAAAACCATGTCTCCTTTGCTAGAGAAGTGTAGTAGTTTAAGTACATGCTTAGGTGGTTTTTAGGGTAGTTTAGGCTTGATTAAGTACAAGTATTAATGAATTGGTGATGTATAAGAATATGCAAGATTTTCTATGTTAGTTTGTATGGGTGACGATTTGCTAAATGGAGGGAAACACAAGATACAAATCTTGTGTAAGATTTGTTAAGTACATGTCTTAATTAATCCTAGGTTGTACAAGCTTTAGTTAAGATTTGTGTGTAATACACAATGGTCCTTGTGTCGTGTGATATGAAGAGAAAACAAGACAAAGTGTGTTTGAGTTTAAGGTTTCCTTAACCTTAAACTAACTAAACTTTCATCCTTAAACTAACTATGGTATGCTATGGGTTAAGAGTACATGTTGTAAGGGTATGTAAGTGATTTTTGCTCCTTCCCACACCATTGGACTCCTAGGATTTGAGTTAGGGTACACATGATTAGACAATGTCTAGATATATGAGCTTCTATGCACTTAAGTTGGTTAATATCTAAAAGTATGTAATGTTTGCCTTATGTTTGTGTTATGTTTAATCATAACCGGCCCCTATAGGCTTAATGACATAAAAATTGTACAATTTTTGTGTTTAGAGAATAAAAGGGGGTATTGGTTTGAGTCTAGATAAGTTTAGGTATTTCCCGGGTATGTCTAAATGTATTTTATTGCGAAACGTAAGCGTTTTACGTAACCAATAAAAATAAAATAAGAAAGGTTATAATTTATATTCTTAATAATCATATAACATTTGCTTGATGTAAACTTTAACTTGTTTGGTGTCCGTTTACGTTGGATGATGATTTTTAGTTTACGCAATTTAACTATAAGATAATAATAAAAAGCGGACGCGTAAAACCCTAAAAATAAATAATGAAAATAACTGAGTCGGGAAATGACCTAAAAATGTGAATTGTTATAGTCTCCACCTGTTATAAGAGCCTTGTCCTCAAGGCTCAAGTTGCAACACTTGATGAAGGTACGGGTTTAGTGAAGAGATGCGGATACTTCTTTTGAAATTGGTCTTCGCGTTCCCATGTGAACTCAGGACCTCTCCTTGAGTTCCATCAAACCTTGACAATTAGGATACGTCTTTGCTTCAACCATTTGACTTCTCGATCCATGATCTTTATAGGTTCTTCCATAAAACGGAGCTTGTCATCCACATGGAGTCCTTCCAACGGAATGGCTAATGGTTCGTCAGAATAACATTTCTTCAGGTTGGATACATGAAATGTATTGTGAACTCTGCTCAACTCTTGAGGAAGCTCAAGCTTGTAAGCAATGGTTCCAATCTTTTCCAACACCTTGAAAGGTCTAACATATCTAGGGTTTAACTTTCCCCGTTTGCCAAAATGTACGACCCCTTTCCAAGGTAAAACTTTGAGCATAACTCTACCCCCAACTTGAAACTCTATTGGCTTACGCTTTAAATCGGCGTAACTCTTTTGTTGGTCACGAGCGGCTTGCATTCTCTGCTTGATCTGAATGACCTTCTCAGTTGTCTCTTGGACCATTTCTGGACCGGTGAATTGAACTTGCCCGACCTCGGCCCAAAAAACAGGTAAACGATACTTTCGACCGTAAAGTGCCTCAAAAGGTGCAGCCTTGATGCTAGTGTGATAACTATTGTTGTAAGAAAACTCAACTAGTGGCAAATGTCTAACCTAACCATTTCCAAAGCCGATCACACAAGCACGTAGCATATCCTTGAGAGTTTGGATAGTCCTCTCGCTTTGTCCATCAGTCTGCGGATGGTACGCAGTACTCATATCCAAGTTAGTACCCAAAGCCTTCTGAAGTGACCTCCAGAAATTTGATGCGAACCTAGGGTCGCGATCACAAATGATTGAGACAGGTATTCCATGCCTCGTGACTACCTCCTTCAGGTACATTCTCGCCAATTTCTCCATGGAATCAGTCTCTCTCATTGGTGTAAATATTGCAGACTTAGTATGCCGGTCAACAATCACCCAAATGGTGTCATATACTTGCGACGACTTAGGAAGCTTGGTGATAAAATCCATAGTGATATTATCCCATTTCCATTGGGGTATCTCGGGTTGTACTAACAGACCCGATGGCCTTTGGTGTTTAGCTTTGACTTTAGTACACGTTAAACATTTGCTAACATAGGTGGCGATGTCGGCTTTCATATTGGGCCACCAATATAGCTTTTTCATGTCCTAGTACATCTTGTCAGAACCCGAATGGATGGAGTATTTTGATTTGTGGGACTCGTGCATGATCATAGTCCTTAAGTCACCATAACATGGCAACCAACTCCCGCCGTTTAAGCATAAGGTTCCGTCAGCATGGGGTTCCAACTTTTCCTTCGGTATATCCTTCTTGATCATACCACCTACATCTTTGTTCTTGAGATTCTCTGGTTTCTGTGCTTCGGTCTGAGCATTCAAGATTTGTTTGGGAAGATCCAAACCAATAGTCATCACTAAGGCTCGGACTCTTAATGGTTTAATTCGCTCTTTCTTGCTCAAAGCATCAGCAACAACATTTGCTTTCCCCGGGTGATAACGAATCTCATAATCGTAATCACTGAGCAACTCTAACCAATGACGTTGCCTCATATTCAACTCCTTTTGGTCAAGTATGTGTTGTAGACTCTTATGATCTGTGAACACCGTACACTTGGTTCCATACAAGTAGTGCCTCCAAATCTTTAGAGCAAACACCACTGCACCAAGTTCCAAATCATGGGTAGTATAATTTTTCTCATGAATCTTCAGCTGTCGTGATGCATAAGCAATCACCTTCTCGTTTTGCATCAATACCGCACCCAATCCTTTATGTGACGCATCGCAATAAACAATAAAGTTCTCAGCTCCTTGAGGGAGAGCTAAGATGGGTGCGCTACACAACTTATGCTTCAATGTCTGAAAAGCTGCTTCTTGCTTGTCACCCCATTCAAAGGCGACTTTCTTCTGAGTGAGTTTGGTCATTGGCTTAGCGATTTTTGAAAATCCTTCAATGAATCTTCGGTAGTAACCGGCAAGACCTAAAAATTGACGAATCTCCGTTGGAGTCTTAGGAGATGCCCAATCTTTTATGGATTCGATCTTGGCGGGATCCATGTGAATGCCTTGACTATCAATCACGTGGCCAAGAAATTGTACCTTGGGAATCCAAAATTCACATTTAGAGAATTTAGCATACAACTCCTCCTTCTTAAGCAATTCCAGAATTGCCTTAAGATGCTCTTCATGTTCCTTCTTGTTCCTTGAATAAATTAGTATATCTTCGATAAAGACAATTACAAACTTATCCAAGTATGGTTTGCACACTCGGTTCATGAGGTCCATGAATACTGCATGTGCATTTTTCAAACCAAACGGCATCACTTGGAACTCGTAATGGCCATACCGAGTCCTAAATGCCGTCTTCAGAATATCCTCTTCTCGTACTCTAAGATGATGATAACCCGATCGCAAGTCTATCTTTGAATAAACATTGGATCCTTGTAGTTGATCAAACAAATCATCAATCCTTGGGAGAGGATAACGATTCTTCACCGTCAGTTTATTTAATTCCCGATAGTCGATGCACATCCAGAATGATCCGTCCTTCTTTTTGACAAACAAGACTGGAGATCCTCAAGGTGAGGAACTGGATCTTATAAAGCCCTTGTCGGATAGTTCTTGCAGTTGTTCCGACAACTCTTTCATTTCGGAAGGAGCTAATCGATAGGGTGCTCGTGCTACATGTGTAGCACCAGGCATCAATCTGATTTGGAATTCCAGTTGTCGAGTCGGTGGAAGACCCGACAAATCTTCGGGAAATACTTCAGGAAAATCTCGAACGATTGGTACGTCCTCAAGTCGCTTCTCCCCCGAATTGTATTCAGCCTCCTTCGTAGTAACATGTTCCAAAAAGACATTATGTCATTTTAACAAATATTTATGAGTTTTGGTGCACGAAATGATGTTCAAACGAGTCACGTTTCCCTGATTACTTCCGTTACCATGAACAATTAAGGTTTCATTTCCCCATGGAATACGAATGATCTTCTCGGCACAGTCAATGAGAGCGTGGTACTTTAACAACCAGTCCATACCGATTATGACGTCGAAGCTACCAAGTTCTACGGGCATTAAGTTAATGTTGAATGGATGGTCTAAGAAGTTTAATGTACAACCCTAGATGATAGTGTTTAACCCAATTATTTTCCTGTCGGCTAGTTCAACATCGTAATAATGGTCTAATGTAGTTGGTGTGATATCAATTAGGGAACTAAATTTAGTAGATATAAAACTTCTATCGGCACCAGTATCAAATAAGATAGAATCACAGTGGTCGTTTAGAAGGAACGTACCTATAACGACGTTGGAGTCCGATTTTGTTCTTGCATTGCCCACCACATAAACCTTGGCTGGTGCATTGCCATTCCCACGTTGATTACCATGATTTCCATTCTTCAGCTTCGGGCAGTCTTTCTTCAAGTGCCCCTGAACACCACACTCATAACAAGTGACAGCATTCTGAGTTGTCCTGAAGTTCTCACGATTGTTATTATTACCGTTGGGACCAGAACTCCTACAGTCACGAGCCAGATAACCGATCTTCTTGCACTTATTACACCTGGGAGCACATGGACCTTTATGGTGATAGTTACATTTTGTACACAAGGGCAATGATCCTGTGTACTCCCTCTTTTCACCAGGCCCAGCAGTATAAGCCCTCCCAGTGTTATGTCTCTTGTTTTGTTGTTGGTGCCCCTGATTGTTTCCAGTATTAAACTCCAACTTCCTCTTTTGCTCAGCTTGCCTTTCAGTAATAGTGAGGACTTTTTTATCCATCTGTTCATTGGCAAACTCAATTGCTTTCTCCATCGTCTTGGGTTGATATGACATTACATTTCCCCGAATCATATCAAGAAGTCCACCAACATATTTCTTAACTTCTTCTGATTCCTCGTGGAACATCCTTCCACACATCAGTGCAAGCTTATAAAAACGTAGAGTGTAACTTGCGACATCAGTACCTTTTACTTTTAGGTTCCAGAGCTCAATTTCTAACTTCTTGATTTTAACCCTTGGGGAGTATTTGATTGTCATCATCTTCTTTACTACCTTCTAGTCCATAGCATAAGCAACATCTTGAGTGACAGTCTTCATGTAGGAGTTCCACCATGTTAGAGCATTTCCAAAGAAAGTGCATGTAGCAAACTTAACTTGGTTCTCCACAGTACAGTTGCTGATATGGAACACTGATTCCATCTTCTCGAACCATTGTTATAGCACAACCACTCCTTCAGTACCCTTAAAAGTAAGGGGCTTGCAATTCAGAAAATCCTTATACATACACTTACAAGGAGTGCATACAGTTCCTCTAATTCCAGTTTTAGAATTGTGGCTTCCGTCGCCATGACCATTAGTGCTATTTCGAAGAGTTTCATGATTAGCAAGTGCCGCAGACACTCTTGCTTCGATTAGCTGTTCAACAGCAGCAGCTGTCATAGGGGTAGCAGCCGCAGCAGCCCTTGCAGTAGCAGAGGATCTTCTTGGCGGCATATTGTTCTAATCACAACAATATAAAACACGTGAGTTTTCATAAACATCACAACATGACATGGGTACAACATATATATAACAAGATCACATCACACAGTGAGTACATAACATGACTGGGATCACAACACATAACAGAATTAAGATCGACATAACATAATACAACACATTATATATAACAAGATCACATCACACAGTGATTATATAACATGACTGGGATCACAATACATAATAGAATTGAGATCGACATGACATAATACAACACATCATATATAACTGGGAAAACATACATGATTGTCTGATACAAGAAATGAAAAATACAAATCCTACTACCGTGCTAGCTGGGTATAAAACCCATAATACTTAGCCGGCTAACATAATGATAGCTATGAATATGACATGAAAATGTAAACCTAGGCAGAACTACCAGCGCCCTCGTGATCATCTGCATGAGTCTGATCTCTAGCCTAAAGTGCCTAAATCTGTCCCAATGCCGCTGACAACTATCCCTGTAGTGATGAAACCTGTGTAATCAATGTCGTCATTAGTGACTCCTGTGTGGCGATACGGTAATCCTGCATCTGGGTATGAGTCCTATATGCTTGCAGTTCATAGTGAACTGTCAAACTCAACCCAACAGAATGTGCTCAAGCCTCTCGAGAAATGAAGGCCTCCTGATCTAATAGTCGTGCAGTCTCATATTGAAACTGTCTATCCTCGATCAATCCATTAACTCTCTGAAATAACTGAGTCTGTCTATCCTGAGTATCCTCTATCACAACATAAACATCCTGTGTGTCCTGCTCCTGAACCGCAACAAGCTCGGTCACTCTAGCATTGACCCCCTCGAGGTTCGTCAGTGCTACCTCCTCAACAGCCTCTGTCGGGTCTACCCAAACATCCCTAATGCCATAGCCGACTTCTTCGGCTCTCTGACATCTGATCTCGGCATCCGTAGTGCCAATAAACCTATAATCCGCTCTATGACCTCCAATAGGTCTAAGAGCAGCAGTCAAACTCTCTCCCACCTCATACCTCGATGTGGGAGCACTCGGATATAACCTTTTACGAGGTGGTAACTCGGCCTCAAGAATGTCCTCCCTACGGTCGACTGGTGGTGGTATGAATAGTAAGACTGGTAGTGGTGGTAGTGGTGGTAGTGGTGGTAGTGGTGATGATGGTAACGGTAATGATGTAGGTACAGGTGGTGGTAAATGTAGTGATGATGGTGGAGGTGGTATTGGTGGTAAGGGAATCTGAGATAGTGGAGGTGACCAAGGTAATAGTGGAGATGGTGGTGGTGATGGTGGTGCAGGTGCGGCAGCATACTCAGCAATACGTGCCTCCATGGATGGTGACATAGGTGGCTTAAGTCTGACAGTCTTCCGTGCCCTACGGAGACCTGTCTGAGCAAAGGGGAACCTAATCTGAGGCGATCTAGGTATAGGTGCAGACTCATCAGTCTCAAATGCCTTTGTGTCCCCAGCTGAGGGAACAGGGTCGACAACAGTTACAACAAAAGAGTCGGCCGGAGCTAGGTGCTCCTCCTCCTCGTCATCATCCTCGTCCTCAAAGGGCTCCTCATCCTCGTCATTAGTATCATCATCATCGTCATCAAAGGGCTCATCATTATCATCCTCTTTGTCAGCGGGATAATCAGCATGATCCTCCTCGGGGTCCTCCTCCGGATCCTCAGTTAGATCGGAGTCTGCCACATAGCCTGGTGATAAGGCAGTAGGTGAGGCATCAATAGGTAGAGGCTGGTCCTCCAAGGGTGCCTCAGCATCGGATGGCACTAAGTACTCGAGGTACTCAATCTCAGGTACGTATGGTACCTCGACAGGTGAAGGTAGGTACTCAGGATCGGTCACGTAATCGAGAGACGGTGGGTGCTCAGGTCCTGGCACATAGTTCGGAGATGGCGGGGCTACCGGCTGCATAAGGATTCCATCGTATCTGTATATGATGACTCGTGGAGAACCTCCATCAGACAGCTCCTCATCAGCTCCCCAGAAGACTCTCCCTGGCTCAGAATTAGTGTAGACGGATGTGTAGGTGACTATGGATGAAGAAGACATGACAGGATCTGTAACACTCAAACAGAGTTTACATTAGTATATATATAAGACCCATAATAATATACTTAATATATTATAAACACGTATGTGAACCATGCATCATCTAGTATACTCAACTAATACAACAAGTAATGTATAAGTGAATGTCCCATGAAAATCCCTTTGTATGATGCAATGTTTGAAAATAGTTATAGTCCAAGTAAAAATATTTGACCTGGTTCTCTATAACCTTGGCTCTGATACCAATCTGTAACACCCCACATAGGGTCGCAGCAGAATAATGAGTCCGGGAGCGTTACATCGTAGATCAATAGCACAAGATATGAGAACGACCTCTAAAAGAGTCGTTTAAAATACGATACATTGGATTTATTGAAATTGTTTAATACAAAGCGCAACGGCTTAAATTGTTCAACATTTGATAACAAAGATTTTAGATCATAACAAAAATCCCAAGATGTAATGACTCCAAATCTTTTATGCATGACTCCCCAAAAGAGTATCCCAATGTATCCTTAGCACCTCGTGCCTCATTGACCTGAGAAAACATGCTTTAAAACGTCAACATAAAGTTGGTGAATTCATAGGTTTATGTAAATATAATGTAGGACCGCAAGATTTCTAAGTGTATGATAATGCAACAGATGCAAACATTACAAAGTGTAGTTATGTTTCCCTAAGCTCATAACACTGAAGCTTGACATGTATGAATTGAAATATGAATTGCCAACATTGCCCTTGATGATGTTCTAACCCGCAACATCCCAAATCCGACATGGTATACATCCGTTGTCTGGCAAACCGGTACAGTGAGTGCTACTCACCCGAACGGGGATGTCAATCCCAAATAGATCTATTTATAACATTCGCGCTCACACAAAGTAATTGACAGTTCATGATAATGGGCACAGTGGGTTATCGCTACTTAGACAAACACGTAATCATGATAAAATGTACACTTGCGTCTAATTTGTAAAACAATGCATGTTTCTTACCCCAAAAGTTGTAAATCAATGATATAGTAAAACATGGGGCTATGAACACACTTTAGTGAATAAACTGATGTATATGAATCAAGTGAATGGAAACGTTACGGATAAGACCGAATGCAACCTAATTAAATATAGGCTGTATGAGTACAATGTACTTAATAATACTACATCATAAGTTATATAGTTACACCACCACCTAATAGTTTTTGTTTAGTTTAAAATGTCAACAATGTTTAAACCGTACTTTATTGAATAAAGGTGTTTGTATTGTATCCGTAAGATAAAGTATGGTTTTCGTCTCATAAGTGATTGTTTGTTAATAATACATGTTTTAATATTATTATTGATTATATTATTATATTATATAATTGATTTAATTGTTTTTATAAAGAGTGTACAAAAGTAAAGATAGTGCATACGGTTTTATAAACCTCGTATCTTTATCGTTTTAACTCCGTTTCAAGTGTTTCTTATGTCCACGGTTTCGTATTAAGAAAATATATAAAAATATTATATTTATAATATTTATGCCCCTGATGAACAGTAGTTCTAATTGTTTTTGTAAAATTATATAAAACTACTTTTATATAATTAATCGTCGTAACCTTCCAAAAGTCATAACTTACTCATATTTAATCCGTTTCGCTTGTTCTTTATATGTATGGATTCGTATTTGAAAAGCCTAATCAAATTTTACATTTTTAATATGGTTTGGTACTGTTATGAACAGTAACAGTAAGTGAAAGTTTATAAAAATACTTTTTATAACTTTAATTATTGAAATCGTATTTTAATTGTATCTCCTTCGTTTTAATTCGGTTTTTAGTGATTCCTATGTCCACGTCTTCGTAATTGAAAGCTCTATTTAGGAAAATTATTTTCCAACAGTATACCATCATGAACAGTAACCTATTTTTATAAATTTACTTTCATAAAAATACTCTTTAACTTAAACTTGTAAATAACGTATCACCTTCATTTTAAATCCGTTTTTTGAGTTTCTTACATGTTTGGATTCGTCATGAAAAGTAATATCTTTATAAAATATCTCCCTTAATATATAAGATATGAAACAGTAAATATTTTTATAAAATAACTTTTATAAAAATACTTTTATACATTTAATTATTATAAACCTAAAAATGTCATATCTCCTTCGTTATTGCTCGGTTTTTCAAGTTTCTTATTTGCTTACGATCCTTGTGATAAGTACTAATTAAATAAAATAAAAAATATATATGTTATTTGTTGAAATCAAATAGTAGGTACCAAAATAGTTTACATGTTTTTGTTTTATAAAACAAGTTTTATACTTCCATTTAATAAGAGCTTTTGTACAATTATTTTACAAAGTTTTCTATCATATATCTTACATCTATTAGTCCTCTAAAAGTCCATAACAATTGTCCAAGTGAAAACCATGTCCTCATGATCTTTTATACATAAACATGTACTTAACTTTCAATACAAAATAATTTACAAACCTAACTTATAAATTACTTAACACTTATATATAATGTGCAATTCCATTTTAAGTGTTATTTCATCAAGGTATATAATAATTTCGAATTATATAAGCCTCAACATACTTCATATATCACAAAAATAAATCTAGGTGGTGTTTAACATATATAACAAGTATGTACACAAAGATAATGAATGAATGGAAATGAAATACTTAAATTAGACCTTATAAGAGATGAGTAGGATGATGAACACAAGATAAAAATCCTAGCAAGGCTTCCAAATTCAAAACCCTAATCAAGAAAACCCTAAATATGTTTTCTTGATTAATCCTTGTTAAACCCAAATCCAAGCTTGAAATGCCCTTGAGTAACCTTAGATATACTTGGATTGAATGCTTGTATGCTTAGAATGCCTTGGAATGAAAAATAAAATGAAACCCTAGCCTATAATTTTAAGCCGTGGGTTTTGAGCTTATTTTGGGAGAGTATGATTTGTTTTTCTTGTAAATGAGAAGAGTATGCGTTAGTTATCATAAGACTTGCTATTTATGGAACTTGGAAAGACCAAATACAACCTTAAACTAATACCATGGGATGTAGTGGTTTTATGGTACATTGCAAAAGAGCTCTCCTCCTCCCTAGGAGGAGGCCACGGCTCACATTGGATGTAGGGTACCAAGATGGGACAATTTCTAGTAAGTAGTGAGATGTAAGAGTCCTTTAGTCCTAGGTTGAGTTAGGAAGTGTACTTGTGTAAATTAAACTTGTCTTATGTTTATTTCATAGTGGATCCGGCCATAGTGGTTTATTAAGTGATAAAATGATTAAATTTTGTGTATTGGGTATAAATGTGGGTATTGGTTTGAGTATAGATAGGTATAGGTACTTCCGGGTATGCCTAAATGTAATTTATTGCGAAACGTAAGCGTTTTATGTAACAAATAAAAATAAATTATGAAAAGTTATAAATTATACTCTTAATAATCATATAACACTTGCTTGATGTAAACTTTTATTTGTTTGGTGTCCGTTTACGTTGAATGATGATTTTTAGTTTACGCGATTTAACTATACGATAATAATTAAAAGTAAACGCGCAAAAGCCTAAAAATAAATAATGGAATAAATGAAATCGTAAATGACCTGAAAATGAGAAATGTTACAGTCTCCACCCGTTAGAAGAGCCTTGTCCTCAAGGCTCAAGTTGCAACACTTGATGAAGGTACGGGTTTAGTGAAGAGATGCGGATACTTCTTTTGAAATTGGTCTTCGCGTTCCCCATGTAAACTTAGGACATTCTCTTTGAGTTCCATCGAACCTTGACAATTGGGATCCGGCTTTGCTCAACCATTGACTTCTGTCCATGATCTCTACAGGTTCGACCACAAAACGGAGCTTGTTAACACATTGATCTTCCAACGAAGGGCTTAATGGTTCGTCGGAAATAACATTTCTTCAGTAGGATACGTTAAATTTATTTAGAACACCTGCTCAACCTTATGGAAGCTCAAGCTTGTAAGTAAGGATCCAAATTTTCCATACCATTGAATGTCCCAACATATCTAGGGTTTACCTTCCCCGTTGCCAAAAATGTACGACCCCTTTCCAGGTGAAACTTTGAGCATAACTCTATCCCCCAACTTGTAACTCTATCGGCTACGCTTAAAGTCGGGCGTAATCTTTGTCAGTGCCACGAGCGGCTTGCATCTTTGCTGTATCTTGATTACCTTCTAAGTTGTCTCTTGACCATTTCTTAGGACGCGTGATTTAACTTTTCCGACCTCGGCCCAACAAACCGGTGAATGACACTTTCGACCGTAAAGTGTCTAGAAAGGTGCAGCCTTGATGCTAGCATGATAACTATTGTTGTAAGAAAACTCAACTAGTGGCAAATGTCTAACCCAACCATTTCCAAAGTCAATCACACAAGCACGTAGCATATCCTCGAGAGTTTGGATAGTTATCTTGCTTTGTCCATTAGTTTGTGGATGGTACGCAGTACTCATATCCAAACTAGTACCCAAAGCCTTCTGAAGTGACCTCCAGAAATTTGATGCGAATCTAAGGTCACGATCACAAATGATCGAGACAGGTATTCCATGCCTCGTGACTACCTCCTTCAGGTATATTCTCGCAAATTTCTCCATGGAATCAATCTCTCTCATTGGTGTAAAGATTACAAACTTAGTAAGTCGGTCAACAATCACCCAAATAGTGTCACATCCTTGCAACGACTTAGGAAGCTTTATGACAAAATCCATAGTGATATTATCCCACTTCCATTGAGGTATCTCAGATTGTACCAACAATCCAAATGGTCTTTGGTGTTCAGCTTTAACTCTAGCACACGTTAAACATTTTCTAACATAGGTGGCAATGTCGGCCTTCATATTGGGCCACCAATATAGCTTTTTCATGTCTTGGTACATCTTGTCAGAACCTGGATGGATGGAGTATTTTGATTTGTAAGACTCGTGCATGATCACAGTCCTTAAGTCACCATAACATGGCAACCAACTCCTGCCATTTAAGCATAAGGTTCCGTCAGCATGGGGTTCTAACTTTTCCTTCGGTATATCCTTCCTGATCATACCACCTACATCTTTGTTCTTGAGATTCTTTGGTTTCTGTGCTTCGGTCTAAGCATTCAAGATTTGTTTGGGAAGATCCAAACCAATAGTCATCACTAAGGCTTGGACTCTTAATGGTTTAATTCGCTCTTTCCTGCTCAAAGCATCAACAACAACATTTGCTTTCCCTGCGTGATAACAAATCTCACAATCATAATTACTGAGCAGCTCTAACCAACGATGTTGCCTCATATTCAACTCCTTTTGGTCAAGTATGTGTTGTAGACTCTTATGATCTGTAAACACCATACACTTAGTTCCATACAAGTAGTGCCTCCCAATATTTAGAGCAAACACAACTGCACCAATTTCTAAATCATGGGTAGTATAATTTTTCTCATGAATCTTCAGCTGTCGTGATACATAAGCAATCACCTTCTTGTTTTGCATCAATACCGCACCCAATCCTTTTTATGACGCATCACAATAAACAATAAAGTTCTCAGCTCTTTGAGGGAGAGCTAAGATGGGTTTGCTACACAACTTATGCTTCAATGTCTGAAAAGCTACTTCTTGCTTGTAACCCCATTCAAAGGCGACTTTCTTCTCAGTGAGTTTGGTCATTGTCTTAGCGATTTTTGAAAATCCTTCAATGAATCTTTGGTAGTAACCGGAAAGACCTAAAAATTGACGTATCTCCGTTGGAGTCTTAGGAGATGCCCAATCGTTTATGGATTCAATCTTGGCGGGATCTACGTGAAAGCCTTGACTATCAATCACGTGGCCGAGAAATTGTACCTTAGGAATCCAAAATTCACATTTAGAGAATTTAGCGTACAACTCCTCCTTCTTAAGCAATTCTAGAATTTCCTTAAGATGCTCTTCATGTTCCTTCTTGTTCTTTGAATAAATTAATATATCGTCAATAAAGACAATTATAAACTTATCCATGTATGGTTTTCACACTCGGTTCATGAGGTCAATGAATACTGCAGGTGCATTTGTCAAACCAAATGGCATCACTTGGAACTCGTAATGACCATACTGAGTCCTAAATTCCGTCTTCGGAATATCCTCTTCTCGTACTCTAAGCTGATGCTAACCCGATCACAAGTCTATTCTTGAATAAACACTAGATCCTTGTAGTTGATCAAAAAAATCATTAATCCTTGGGAGAGGATAACGATTCTTCACCATCAGCTTATTTAATTCCCGGTAGTCAATGCACATCCAGAATGACCCATCCTTCTTTTTGACAAACAAGACCGGAGCTCCCTAAGGTGAGGAACTGGGTCTTATAAAGCCCTTGTTGGATAGTTCTTGCAGTTGCTTCGACAACTCTTTCATTTCGGAAGGTGCTAATCGTTAAGGTGCTCATGCTACAGGTGCATCACCAGGCATCAAATCGATTTAGAATTCCACTTGTTGAGTCAGTGGAAGACCCAACAATTCTTTAGGAAATACTTCAGGAAAATCTCGAACGATTGGTACCTCCTCAAGTCGCTTCTCCCCCAACTTGTCTCCAGTCTCTTTCGTAGTAACATGTGCTAAAAAGACATGATGTCATTTTAACAAATATTTATGAGTTTTGGTGCACGAAATGATGTTCAAACGAGTCCCGTTTCCCTGATTACTTCTGTCACCATGAACAATTAAGGTTTCATTTCCCCAGGGAACACGAACGATCTTCTCGGCATAATCAATGACAGCGTGGTACTTTAACAACCAGTCCATACCGATTATGATGTCGAAGATACCAAGTTCTACAGGCATTAAGTTGATGTTGAATGGATAGTCTAAGAAGTTTAATGTACAACCCTGGATGATAGTGTTTATCCTAATTATTTTCCCGTCAGCTACAACATCATAATAATGGTCTAATGTAGCTGGTGTGATATCAATTAAGGAACTAAATGTAGTAGATACAAAACTTCTATCGACAACGGTATCAAATAAGATAGATGCATAACGGTCGTTTAGAAGGAACGTACCCGTAACGACGTTAAAGTCTGGGTTTGTTCCCGTATTGCCCACCACATAAACCTTGGCAGGTGCATTGTCATTCCCACGTTGATTACCATGGTTTCCATTCTTCAGCTTTGGGCAGTCTTTCTTGAAGTGCCCCTGAACACTACACTCATAACAAGTGACAGCATTCTGAGTTGTCTTGAAGTTCCCACGACTGTTATTATTACCATTGGGACCAAAACTCCTACAGTCACGAGCCAGATGACCGATCTTCTTGCACTTATTACACCTGGGAGCACATGGACCTTTATGGTGATAGTTGCATTTTGTACACAAGGGCAATGATCCTGTATACTCCCTCTTTTCACCAGGCCCAGCAGTGTAAGCCCTCCCAGTGTTGTCTCTTATTTTGTTGTTGGTGCCTCTGATTGTTTCCAGCATTCAATAACTTCCTCTTTTGCTCAGCTTGCCTTTCAGTAATAGTGAGGACTTTTTGATCCATCTGATCATTGGCAAACTCAATTTCTTTCTTCATCGTCTTGGGTTGATACGACATTACATTTCCCCGAATCATATCAGGAAGTCCACCAACATATTTCTCAACTTCCTCCGATTCCTCATGGAACATCCTTCCACACATCAGTGCAAGCTCTTGAAAACGCAGAGTGTAACTTGCGACATCAGTACCTTTTACTTTTAGGTTCTAGAGCTCAATTTCTAACTTCTTGATTTCACCCCTTGGGCAGTATTTGACTGTCATCATCTTCTTTAGTGCCTTCCAGTCCATAGCATAAGCAACATCTTGAGTAACAGTCTTCATGTGGGAGTTCCACCATGTTAGAGCATTTCCAAGGAAAGTGCATGTAGCAAACTTAACTTGGTTCTCCACAGCACAGTTGCTGATATGGAACACTGATTCCATCTTCTCGAACCATTGTGACAGCACAACCACTCCTTCAGTACCCTTAAAAGTAAGGGGCTTGTAATTCAGAAAATCCTTGTACGTACACTCACGGGGAGTGCGCACAGTTCCTCTAATTCCAGTGTCAGAATTATGGCTTCCGTCGCCATGACTATTAGTGCTATTTCGAAGAGTTTCATGGTTAGCAAGTGTCGCAGACACTCTTTCTTTGATTAGTTGCTCAATAGCAGCAACTGTCATAGGGGCAGTAGCAGCAGCTCTTGCAGCAACAGCAGTAGCCCTTGCAATAGCAACAGAGGTTCTTCTTGGCGGCATATTATTCTAATTCACAACAATATAAAACACATGAGTTTTCATAAACATCATAACATGACATGGGTAAAACATATATATAACAAGATCACATCACACAGTGATTACATAACATGACTGGGATCACAACACATAAAAGAATTGTGATGTCATAAAATTAATACAACACATTATATATAACAGATCACATAAGACAGTGATTATATAAACATGACCGGGGGGGGGGGGGGGGGGGGGGGGTGATAACAATTCATAACAGATATGAAGATCGACCAAGACATAATACATACACATATATATTAAATAGAACAACATATCTTGGATTATCTAATACAAGAAATGAAAAATGAAAAACCTGCTACGTGCTAGCTGGGATAAAACCCATAACACTTAGCACGGCTAACATAATGATAGCTATGAATATGACATGAAAATGTTAACATTGGCAAAAATACCACGCGCCCTCGGGTGATCAATTTGCATGGAGTTTGATCTCTAGCCTAAAGTGCCTGAATAAGTCCTAATTGCGTTGTACTGTCCCTATAGTGATGGATCCTGTGCAATCTATGTCATCATCAGTGACTCCTGTGAGGAGATACGGTAATATTGGCTTCTGGGTGTGAGGTCCTATAGGCCTGCAAGCTTCATAGTGTATGGAGAAATCAATTCCCACTAAATGTGACAGGCCTCTCAAGAAGCTAGAGCCTCCTGATCTAATAGTCGTGCAGTCTTATAGTAAAACTGTCTATCATCGACCAATCCATCAGATCTCTGAAATAACTGAGTCTGCCTATCCTGAGTATCCTCTATCACAGCATAAATATCCTGTGTGTCTTGCTCCTAAACCGCAACAAGCTCGGTCACTCTAGCATTGACCCCCTCGAGGGTCGTCGGTGCTACCTCCTTAACAGACTTTGTTGGGTCTACCCAAACATCCCTAATGCCATAGCCAACCTCCTCGGCTCTCTGGCATTTGATCTCAGTATCGGTAGTGTCGATAAACGCATAATCCGCTCTATGACCTCCAGTAGGTCTAGGAGCAGCAGTCGAACTCTCCCCTACCTCATACCTCAATGTGAGAGCGGTCAGACATAACCTTTTACAAGGTGGTAACTCGGCCCTGGGAATGTCCTCTCTACGGTCGATTGGTAGTGGTATGAATAGTAAGACTCGTAGTGGTGGTAGTGGAGATGATGGTAATGGTAATGATATGGGTACAAGTGGTGGTAAATATAGTGATGATGGTAGAGGTGGTAGTGGTGGTGAGGGAATCTAAGGTAGTGGAGGTGACCAAGGTGATAATGGAGATGGTGGTGGTGATGGTGGTGTAGGTGCGCCAACATACTCAGCAATACGTGCCTCCATGGACTGGTGAGCATGGTGGCTCAATTCTGAATCTTTCGTGCCATACGAAGGACGTATCTAAAGCATCAAGGGGTCCTTAGTCTGAGGGTGATCTGGGGTTCAGGTGCTCTGAATCATCAAGTCCTCAAATGCACTTTGTAATCCCCATATGAAGGGAACTGGTCGTCAACAGGTACAGTGAAGAGTCAGCTAGGTGTTAGGTGCTCCTCTTCTCCTGTGATCATCCCTCATCCTCAAAGGGCTCCTCATCCTCATCATCAGTATCATCATCATCGCCATCATCATCAGAGGGATCATCATCACCATCCCCTCCATTAGCAGGATAGTAAGCATGATCCTCCTCGGGGTCCTCCTCTTGATCCTTATCCGGATCAGAGTCTGTCACATAGCCTGGCGACAAGGCGGTAGGTGAGGCATTAGCAGGTAAAGGCTGGTCTTCTAAGGGTGCCTCATCATCGGATGGCACTAAGTACTCGGGGTACTCAGCCTCAGGTACGTATGGTACCTCGACAGGTAAAGGTGAGTGCTCAGGACCGGGCACGTAATCGGGAGACGGTGGGTGCTCAGGTCCTGGCACATAGTCCGGAGATGGTGGGGCTACCGACTGCATAGGGAGTCTATTGTATCCGTATACGATGACTGGTGGAGAACCTCCATCAGACAGCTCCTCATTAGCTCCCCAGAAGACTCTCCCTGGCTCGGAATCAGTGTAGACGGATGTGTAGGTGATCGTGGATGAAGAAGACATGACATAATCTGTCCCAATACAACAGATGCAAACATCACAAAGTGTAGTTACATTTCTCTAAGCTCATGATACTGAAGCTCGACATGTATGAATTGAAATATGAATTGCCAACATTGCCCTTGATGATGTTCTAACCCGCAACAACCCAAATCTGACATGGTATACATCCGTTGTTCGGCAAACCAGCACAGTGAATGCTACACACCCGAACGGGGATGTCAATCCCAAATAGATCTATTTATAACATTCGCGCTCATACAAAGTAATTGACAGTTCATGATAATGGGCAGAGTGGGTTATCGCTACTTAGAAAAACACGTAATCATGATAAAATGTACACTTGCGTCTAATTTGTAAAACAATGCATGTTTCCATCCCTAAAAGTTTTAAATCATTGATATAGTAAAACATGAGGCTATGAACTCACCATAGTGAATAAACTAATGTATATGTATCAAGTGAATGGAAACGTCACGGATAAGACCGAATGCAACCTAATTAAATATAGGCCGTACGAGTACAATGTACTTAATAATACTACATCACAAGTTATATAGTTACACCACCACTTAATAGTTTTTGTTTAGTTTAAAATGTCAAAACAATGTTTAAACCGTACTTTATTGAAAAAAGGTGTTTGTATTTATATCTGTAAGATAAAGTATGGTTTTCGTCTCATAATTGATTATTTGTTAAAAATACAATTTTTAATATTATTATTGTTTATATAATTATATTATATAATTGGTTCAATTATTTTTATAAAGAGTGCACAAAAGTAAAGATAGTGCATACGATTTTATAAACCTCGTATCTTTATCGTTTTAACTCCGTTTCAAGTGTTTCTTATGTCCACGGTTTCGTATTAAGAAAGTATATAAAAATATTATATTTATAATATTTATGCCCCTGATGAACAGTAACAGTAAGTGAAAGTTTATAAAAATACTTTTTATAACTTTAATTATTGAAATCGTATTTTAATTGTATCTCCTTCGTTTTAATTCAGTTTTTAGTGATTCCTATGTCCACGTCTTCGTAATTGAAAGATCTATTTAGGAAAATTATTTCCCAACAGTATACCGTCATGAACAGTAACCTATTTTTATAAATTTACTTTCATAAAAATACTCTTTAACTTAAACTTGTAAATAACGTATCACCTTCATTTTAAATCCGTTTTTCGAGTTTCTTACATGTTTGGATTCGTCATGAAAAGTACTATCTTTATAAAATATCTCCTTTAATATATAAGATCTGAAACAGTAAATATTTTTATAAAAATACTTTTATACATTTAATTATTATAAACCTAAAAATGTCATATCTCCTTCGTTATTGCTCGGTTTTTCAAGTTTCTTATATGCTTACGATCCTTGTGATAAGTACTAATTAAATAAAAAAATAATATATATATGTTATTTGACAAAATCAAATAGTAGGTACCAAAATAGTTTACATGTTTTTGTTTTATAAAACAAGTTTTATACTTCCATTTATTAAGAGCTTTTATGCAATTCTTTTACCAAGTTTTCTATCATATATCTTACATCTATTAGTCCTCTAAAAGTCCATAACAATTGTCCAAGTGAAAACCATGTTCTCATGATCTTTTATACATAAACATGTAATTAACTTTCAATACAAAATAATTTACAAACCTAACTTATAAATTACTTAACACTTATATATAATATGTAATTCCATTTTAAGTGTTATTTCATCAAGGTATATAGTAATTTCGAATTATATAAGCCTCGAAATACTTCATATATCACAAAAATGAATCTAGGTGGTGTTTAACATATATAACAAGTATGTACACATAAGATAATAAATGAATGAAATGAAATACTTAAATTTGACCTTATAAGAGATGAGTAGGATGATGAACACAAGATAAAAATCCTAGCAAGGCTTCCAAATTCAAAACCCTAATCAAGAAAACCCTAAATATCTTTTCTTGATTAATCCTTGTTAAACCCAAATCCAAGCTTGAAATGCCTTTGAGTAACCTTAGATATACTTAGAATGAATGCGTGTATTCTTGGAATGCCTTGGAATGAAAAATAAAATGAAACCCTAGCCTATAATTTTAAGCCGTGGGTTTTAAGCTTATTTTGGAAGAGTATGATTTGTTTTTCTTGTTAATGAGAAGAGTATGAGTTAGTTATCATAAGACTTGCTATTTATGGAACTTGGAAAGACCAAATACAACCTTAAACTAATACCATGGGATGTAGTGGTTTTGGGTACATTGCAAAAGAGCTCTCCTCCTCCCTAGGAGGAGGCCACGGATCACATTGAATGTAGGGTACTAAGATGGGACAATTTATAGTAAGTAGTGAGATGTAAGAGTCCTTTAGTCCTATGTTGAGTTAGGAAGTGTACTTGTGTAAATTAAACTTGTCTTATGTTTATTTCATAAGGGATCCAGTCATAGTGGTTTATTAAGTGATAAAATAACTAAATTTTGTGTATTGGGTATAAATGTGGGTATTGGTTTGAGTATAGATAGGTATAGGTACTTTCGGGTATGCCTAAATGTAATTTATTGTGAAACATAAGCATTTTACGTAACAAATAAAAATAAATTATGAAAAGTTATAAATTATACTCTTCTTAATCATATAACACTTGCTTGATGTAAACTTTTATTTGTTTGGTGTCCGTTTACGTTGAATGATGATTTTTAGTTTACGCGATTTAACTATACGATAATAATTAAAAGTAAACGCGCAAAAGCCTAAAATAAATAATGGAATAAATGAAATCGTAAATGACCTAAAAATGAGAAATGTTACACACTCCTACAGGATACTGATAAGATTGATTAGCTAAACATATATACATCCTGGTGGGTTTGATGGTACCACCTAAGAGTTTCGCGTACAGTGAGTATAGCATTAGGTTGATACTTGCACCAAGGTCAGCCAAAGTATTACACGTAATTGAATTTCCAAGGGTACAAGGGATTAGAAAGCTTCTCGGATCTCTAAGTTTTGGTGGAATTTTATTTTGAACGATGGACAAGCATTCTTCATTAAAAAAACCATGGAATATTTCTTCCAGCTTGTTCTTGTTGCTCACAAGTTCTTTCAGAAATTTGCCATAATTTCACATACCAGCTAGAACATCAACGAGGGGTATTGATCCTAACTTCTTTGATCATGTTTATGAACTTGCCATATTTTTCTTCCATCTTTTCTTTTCTAAGGATTTGAGGGTACGGAATTCTTGATTTGTACGCCTTCATTGGGATTGGTTCAGTTTGTTTAGAAGTGGAAGGGGTCAATTTATCTTCCTTAGCCTTCTCCTCAGCTTCGTCATCACTGTCATAGTTGATAATGGTGATCTTATCATTAGTATTTGATGGTGGATCATATGTTTTACCACCGCGTGTACATACAACATTTACATGCTCGGTTCTAGCAGGTGGTAGATGATAGGCTTTATCATTTGATCCACCTGATGGCTTTGGATTCAGTTGCGTGGTACTTGGAAGAGCACCAGTCAGTCTGGTAGCATTCTGGTCAGAAAGTCGACCAAGTATTGTCTTAAGGTCGTGAATCGCATCTTGGTGATTCTTTTGTCCTTGTTCGAACTTTGTCTTAAGGTTGAAGAATAGATTTTTGACATAACCATTTGATGATTTTTGAGCAATCATGAATTCTTGCATGGTTTTTTCGAATTCAGATTCTTCGTGCTTCTTTTTAGGTGATGGTTTGTCTTCACATAATTGTAAATGATGATTTTTATCTCGTGGTTGGCGATCGTGCCAATTACCAAAACTTATACCGTAGTAGTTTCCATGATATCCTCCTCTACGGTATCTTCCATAAGCATAATTTTCTTCTTCTTTGTGTCCTCCCATTAGTTTATCATTACACTTCGATGACGGATGAGTTCCAACACACTTTGCACTTCCTTATCGCATTTCCTTCATTTCCTTTAATTTTGTTTAATTGCGAGTCGATTTTCATGGTTAATGCTTCCATTTTCTCCATGAGTTTTGAGTGGTCAGATTTTTGGCGAAAGAAATGGTTTTCTTTTATGGTTTGGTTTTAGCATCCTTAGACCAATCGATTTTTAAAAGTACTTGGTCCTCGAGTAATTTATAAGCCTCATTAGGGGTCTTATAAAGGAATATTCCCCTGGCGTCAAGGATTGAATGGGTAGCATTGTTAAGTCCATGACAAAAGATTTGGATAATGGTTTTACAGGCTAAACCATGTCCATTGAAACTACAAACTAAGTCTTTCATGCGAAGATAATCATTGACAAGTGATTCGTTCGGATTTTTGGTAAAAGCACAAATTTCCCCCATGAGTCAGTTAAACATGGCGGGTGAAAAGAAACGGCTTGCAAAAGTTTCTCTCATTTGTTCCCAAGTGGTGATAACACCAGGACTCAATTCGTTATACCAAACTTTGGCATCTCTAGAAAGAGATGATGGAAAGAATTTAAGTTTGATGGAGTCAACATTAGTGTTACCGTATCAGAACATGCCACAAATTTCGATAAATTCAGCTATGTGCTTATGCGGATCAGCCCGCGCACGACCATCGAATTGGCGATCTTTGATCATGAAAAGGTGATGTCCTTTCACGGTGAAATTGTCTTCGGGGTCAATCGCAATGATAGCAGCCTCGGGGGTGGGTGCTACGGCTCAGTTGGTTCCCCACATGGGTTGATCATCGGTGATGGAAAAAGGTAGATAGTGAAATGGATTATAAACGAATTCCGGTTCAAAAAGGTTAACAAACGATGGATATTTGATTCTTGGTTGATGATTTTCTAATGGGAAAAACGGATGTTTCTATTTGGTTTTTAATTTTGTTTGATGAATTAAATGCTCAGGCTTAAAAAGAGGACTAATTGGTTCTTCCCCCGATGATCTTGTGCGCATACAGGTTCAAAACGCAACTACGCAAAGCTAATGACAAAAATAAATAACAAGGATTTAAAATTAATTAAAAATAAACAAAAATAATAAAACAAAATTTTTTTTATGGAATTTTTGAGTTTCAATCAGTTATTTGCGGTTAGGAACTTAAATGGTGGCTAAGATGGAAACCGGCGGCTAAGAAATTTTCTGAGGGGGTGATGCCGGCGGCTGAGGGAGATGCCGACGGATGGGGGTGTGCTTGAGGTGAGCTTAACCGGTGGCTGGAATTATTTCTAAGGCTGCTCAGTTGGCGGCTGGGAACAATGTCGGCGGTTGGGGGGCGGTTTTCGGGAAAAAAAATTCTTCTTTTGATGGCACACAAAACTAGGAACAAGATTGGGATTTTAAAAAATGAACAAGGGACAAATTCAAAGCTTAAAAAAACGAGATCAAGTCTCCGGCTGCGACGCCAAAACTTGATGTGTCTCGTTTGAGCAAGTTTTAAATTTATAACACATGTACCGAAATTGATGAACAAAACAGACACAGGCAAGTATGACCTGTTCGTTTATAGTAAGATTATTTAGCAAGTCGAAATCGTTCACGGTGACTATTTAGTTTTTGGAATTAATTTTTGATTAAGAGTCTTGACAACGATTTTAATTATAATAAAAGTAAGCACAATAAGATGACAATAAGAATTCAATAAAAGAAACATACACTTGTTTATATTATTTTGGTTATTAGTTTGCTTATCTAACACATGACAATAGTTCTTAACACCTTGATTAATCTAAGTAGATGAGTAATACAATCTATTGTTTTTAAGACATATAATCCTCGTCAAGATCATATAGAAATTAAAACAAGAATTAAGCACAATCAATTCAATTTAAGACTAATTCTTAGTTAGTAAAATTGATTCACGATAGTTTCACAATTTTACCAACAACCACACAAAAGTTTCTTAGAAAACACTTCATGCATCATCTTGAAGTCTTTGAAAACAATGATTTATAACTTTATCCTCTTTATTATGTTCCATAAGACTTGAACTCAGTAGGATTTTCTTTACACGTGTACATTTCTTCGCTTTCTCTTTATGTCTTTATCTTTTCTTCATTTTCTAACTTTGGCGAACTAAGAAATACAAAATACCACTTTGCACAAGAATGAGCTAAAAAGCTCTTTAGTTTAACCAAATAGCATGCATAAAACACGGATAATGCTTATAAAAATATACTTGATTTGAGCGTTATCAGTTTGCTACAACCTTTTCCTTTACCTACTAGGATTTATACACATATTTCCATGGATCTTATTGAAAGTCTTCATAAGTCACAAGGCAAGACAATAATTTTTGTAATAGTGGATAGGTTAAGCACGTATGCTCAATTTATCCTATTCTCTCACCCTTTTAATGTCATGGATGTTGCACACGTATTCTTGGACAACATTTATAAGCTGCATGGATTACCAAACACCATTGTTTCAGACATGGACAAGGTAATCTTGAGTAAATTTTGGAAGGACTTTTTTAAGCTAATGCAGATTAAGCTCACTATGTCTACCTCTTATCACCCATAAATAGATGGCCAAACTAACGTAATTAATAGATGTCATGAATGCTATTTGAGGTATATGTCTGGGGAACAACCTAAATATTAAATGAAGTGGTTTCTATTGGCTGAGTGGTAGTATAACACCAACCATCATTATGTTATTAATACCACACCTTATGAGATAGTTTATGGTCAAACTCCACCTGTTCATGTTCCTTATCTAGTGGGGGGGGGTGGGTAGAATTAGTGGATAGGACACTGACAGCAAAAGAAGAAGCCATATAAGTCTACAAATTTCATTTAAAAAGAGCTCATGACAGGATGAAATCCTAGGCTAATAAGCACATAACAGATAGAGAGTATGTGGTTGGTTACTGGGTGTACTTAAAACTACAACCACACACGCAAGTTACAATAAGTAAGGGTAAGCAACACAAGCTATCTCCCAAGTAATATGAACCTTTTTATGTGTTGGCAAGAGTTAGACATGTAGCTTATAAGGTGAAGCTGCCTGATTCAGATCAGATACATAATGTTTTTCATATTTCACAATTAAACAAATGTAGAGGTGAAGGGGTTCATAGTGGTAGTTTGCCAGTTTGTAATTAACAAGGTGTGTTGATGGTTGAGCCTTTAGCTATTTTGGATAGAAGGATGGCTAAAAAGGAATATTGTGGTTTTATTTGTGCTAGTTCAGTAGACTAATGGGTCAAAAGAAGATGCCACTTGAGAACCAATTGAAGAAATTCAGAAGAATTTTCCCTCTTTTAATATTTGATCATGAGGACAAGATCAATTTGAGAGGGATGGATTGTTATAAGCTGATAGTTTAGCCGTTAGATAAGTTGGCGGCATGTGAGGTGCACGTGTATAGTCCTAGACTAGGCACGTGAGGTGCACGTGATTTACTCCTCAACTCACTCTAACAAACTTTCCTACGAAAACATAGTTTAAATAACCGTTATGTTTTCACTTTCATTTTTAGTCTAGAATTGTAATTCTAGTTTCTTCCTTGTAATCATTTAGTTCCAACTTGTAACCAATTCATTTTGATAATACAAAAATAGCTTTGGCGGTCTATTTCTTATTCTTGATTGCCCAACTCTTTGTAATCCGCTAACGACTCTTAATTGATCCTTAGCGGGCTATATCATATCCCTTAATTCCCTTGATCGTTTGTTGATCTTGATACATCTCTATGTTCGTCTGGTCTATAACTAATCCTATGGTTACTTACTGCTAGTCGAATTTAGGGTTTCGTATTCTTTTTAGGGTTTATCGGTAAATTTTTAGTTTTCATGCTTGCTGATCTCGCATATATTCTATTGTTTGTTGTTTGAGTATTATTAATAAATTAATTACTCTCTTCCCTATCATCGCTAGTCAAGGTTTACACTCATATTTGTTTTGGTCTATATTGTTTTCAAAACCCTAACTTGTTAGGGTTTGTCTGGTCTGATTCGAACACTAGTAGAGAATGAGTATTTTACAACGAACTTTTTATGACCGTTTTTGACTCCATCGCACTAAAAAACAAAAAAAACACTATATACCATGGTTAATAAAGAGAGTGTAATATAAAATATGTCATTTAAAACAATTGATAACTCTTTTAATTTATTCTTAATATTTAAAGTTATTTAGAACAGTTACACATACTTGTTTTAAAAGAATTCAAGATTTTATAATTTAAACTTGTTATTTACAATAGTTGAATATAATTGTTTTGAAAGAATTCAATATTTTATAATACAATCATATTATTTACAACAGTTGATTGTAACTTACTTATTTTTTAGGTGGATATACAATGTCTAGAAGGAGTAACCGAGGTGCATTATTGGGTAAGAAAATTTATCCGACCGACTCGTTCTATATTGAGTTAGATGAATTTCAAGGAGCTATCAGAGAGACGGAAGAGAGATTACATACATGGTTTGGGAATACGGTAAGAGAACGTGCTCCTAATTATTTGGAATGTAAAAAAATGATACAGGAAACGCATGATCAAATGAAGAAGCATGTATGGTTACATATCATGGTAAATATACTTAACACAAATACATGTATCAACATCTATTGTCTATATGTATAAAGTAGTTAAGACATTTTTTGAACCATAACACTTGGAAATTTCAATATGATTACGAGAAGGCAAAAGAGACACAACTATCCAAAGTAAACGGGATGCATCGATCATTCAGAAATACACTAATAGACTTTCTGAGACCATAAATACTACCTTTTGATACTTACAAATATATACCTCAAGATCTTGAGCATTGAGAAAAGTTTGTTGCTTACACGACCTCTGGAGAATTTTTTTATTTGTTGTCATTTTATACTTTTAAGTATATGTTTCTTAATGTTAATGATATAGATTGTTGTAAACGCAGAAGTTTTACAACTCTCGTAGGCAGAGTACCTAATCGTTGTAGTGTAGTATAGGCAAGACTCGGGGGGTGATCGTTCTCTATGAGAATAGTGAGGTAGGTTCGAAATGTATGTCACTTAATTCTAAGGGTCGAGAGATGATTATTTTTGTATTTTTATGTTTTATAAAGCAAGTAAATTAGTATGTTTAAGAGATGAGGTTTGAACTAAACTAAAACTACTCCTAATTATACAAGAATAGTAAAAGTGATAGGAACTCGATAGGGAAATAAGCGTGTTCACTTAGAATCTACTACTCCTAGTTATTCTACCTAAGCTACCATGTTGCCACACCCTTGTTAGTGCAATGTGAAGTATTTCTAATTCAGTTTCAGATTGGTCAGTCTTGCGTCTAAGTAAGAACCTAAGTGAACGACGCCTAGCAAATGTTAATATATCACTCAATAGTAGTCACACGCAATAAATACTAGCCTAATTAACTACCTAAGACATAAGATTTGTTAACTGGTTACGTTTTAAATGACGTTTAAGCTAAGGTATGGTATATACCCATTTTTCAATTACCTAACGTGTACACCACTAACAAGAAATGATAGGTGAAACATTATAATTAGGTTTCATGTAATCATAAGCAAACACTAATCAATTTAGCCTAACATGTTAACAATAAGCAAAGATGAACACATAATCAAACAACTATAAAAAATCATAATTGAATGATTAAGAATAATACTTAGTTGAATGATACATGTGAGTTCTTGTGGTTTAAAGGACATAAAAAGCCCTAAAAATGAATAGGGTTCAGTTCACAAAGACTCTCTAAAGTTTCACATGAATTTATAAAAACAATGTGAACATATATATTGCAAATCACTTCTGACAGCATCAAGCTTTGCTTGTGACGCCGTCACCTCGCCGTCGACAATTAGGGTTTTCTTCCACCAACTCATTCTTACGTCGTCAAGATTGGTTGTGACGGCATCACTTGGACCTTCTAACGCTGTTACCTAGGCCGTTGGGAGAACCTAAAGCATCAAACTTGTATTTATTTTTCCTCTTTCTAGGCACATTCATTAAAGGCGTCAAGATGCCGGTCACGATCGTAATTCTTGTCTATTTTCTTCGTTTCTTCATCAAATTGATCTCAACTCACGTGTATTTCTTCCATAAGCTTCCCACGTACCTAAACACTAAAATAAGCGATTTAAAGCAATAAATGGACATATTTACGTGGTTTAAAAGATTAATTGACCCCAAAAAAGTCTATGGAATTATGCATCATCAGTTAATGACTATACTATGTGTTTTCATTCTTTATATAACTTGTATGTGTAGGTAAAAAGTTAGAAAGCAAAGAAAAGTGCACTCCATAACAAGGATCTGGCCCGAGTAGGTCGGTTAGAGGTATGATGGGTTGAGAGCTCTATGGAAAGCTAATAAAGAACAAATAATTGAAAAGATTCCATTGTTAGGGATGTTGAAGTCTGAACGTTCAATATTACATGTTTTGGGTAGAACAAAAATGAACAAAGAAATTGGGATGAAGAAGTTGACAGACTTTGTTCGTGAGAGAATGTATGCAATGGTAAAAGATATTGTAATATGTCTTAATTCTATAAGTTCCATGCTAATGTTGGAATATAGTGTTTTAACAATTATATAATGTATTCTATATTGTTTTAACATATTAAAAAAAGAAATGAAAGCTAATGGTGCCTACTATTTAACGAGAAATGATCCCCTAATAAGGATGCTAGGAAAAGAGCCCAGGGGTAAAGTATCAAGTACTCTAGGAAGTAAGAAATCTTTGGGATCTAACAAAGGTGAGACGATGCAAAAGGTATCAATGAAAGATTTAGAAAACATGGCTGGTAAAATAATGGCTAATGTAAAGCCAAAAATAGATCAATTACGGGTAAACATTACGTCACTTAAGTAAATATCAAGCGGTATAACAAGTGGTGTGTTAGGTAATATAATTGTTGACAGATTTGATGAAATCAAGGTCATTTTGTTTAGAATGTATCATTCATAATAACCGATGACATCAAATTACGTCTATTTTATAGCATTAATTATCCTAACTAAATTGCTCTTTTTACATTATTTATGCATGAATTGGTACTTAATCATTTATATTTGTTATTTGCAGTAAATATGGAGCAATTGGTGAAGTTTAACTAAAAGTTACGCATTTTGGAACTTAAACGAAGAAATCATGAAGTCTAATGTTCTAACATCTAATACACCATATTCAGCAAGAAGATACGGCGTATCTGTGCCTTAACTTCACAAGCAACCACGAAGATTTGAAAACCAATACGCCGTATCTAGAAGACCTTATACGCTGTATCGAAAATCAAGTATTGAAATATTCTAGAATATTATAATCGTGGTCCCTACTCCAAGAAACCCCAATACGTCGTATTGAACTCCTTTAATACGGCGTATCGACCAAATTTCAAGCCTTATAAATACCGAACCTTAAATACGAATTTTAGTGTGCAAAAATACCACGGACTGAGAAGAAGGCATTAACCACTAGGTTTATTCTTTAGGAGAAAAAAGAAGCCAAGAAGGTCTTGCAACACACTTTAATCCATAGGAAACCCTTGTAATTTCTATACTCTAAATACGCGTTTGTTTTTTGGTATCGTGCTTTATAGTTTTCTTTATCTTAATCGTTCATCTATGACATTTGTATAGTTACAATGGCTATTGGCTAATACCTTTAGGTATTAGCCATGTTTATGATAATTTAACGTTTGGTTTATGTTTATTTCGATTGCATCTTATTCGTTGTGTGTTGTTTTATGTTTATAAATTTGTGTTAGCCTCAAAATATTGAGTCGAACAAGGAAGTTCGTTCATTAATTATATTAGGTCTCGGTCATTAATTAATTATACGTTGTAATAGGCTAGACGGGTAAACGGGCTCTTTATGTAATCTAATCGGTCACGTGTATCGGGCAAAAGCCCAAGTAATCCCAAGCCCAGCACGTAGAAACACCAAGGCATGAAAGCCTCTTAGTTTTAACTTTAAATACCCCTCTCCAAGGATGGAGAGGGTGTTGGTCTCATTTGTAATCTTTGCAAGTTAATCAACCATTCATTTTTCTCTCTTTATTTCTCTCTCTAACTTCTCTCTAAAATTCTTCTTATCATCTTCTTATCTATTTTTCTTATATCAATGGTGAAGTGAAAGTGATATTGGGTAACCGACATTTGGTATCACTCGCCACAGGTGGGTTTTGTGGTTTTGTTGTTTCGGCTTGTTTGAGCTTATTCGGACATTTTAAAGCTTATTCTTATTCGGATTTTTTTTACAAAATGTGTTCTTAAAAAAAATAAAAAATTCCAACTTGTGTCTACTCACTACTGGTTCAACAACAGTTTTTTTTCCTTTTTCATATCTCACTACATTTGATTTTGGGCTTTCTATTCATAATATCACTTTGGGCTTAACATATTGCAACAGTAGGGTGTGTTTGATTTGAATACAAAATGCTTGTTTTGTTTGAATAAAAAAATGTGAGTATTTGGTTTGAAAAAAAGGGCACTTCTTGATTCAAAATATTGCAACGAGGTTACTGTAGGACTCGACATTTTTTTTACTTCTTTTATTCGAAGCTATTTAATCTTTCAAACGAGGTTAATCCATCATAGTTTTTAGCTTATTTGATTTGAGTTTCGTAGCTTATTTACAAGCTTATCAACTTAAGCTTGGCTTATTTGTGGTGTTATGTGAGCTTATTAGAAGTAGCTTATTCTTAAAGCTTATTCAAGTTTTTTTTGGTTTGCTTATTACTCTTTGTGGTCCACGTTGAAACAAGCAAGCGACCAAGATCCATTGTTTAAGGTACAAGGATGGTTTTTATTTTGTTGGTTATGCTCAAGACAAAAGAAAGGACCGTTGTACAACTGTTGAAGGACCACCGATCTAGTCACTCCTCATCAACCGAACAAGTTCATTTCTTTCAACAGCCGATCTAATCACAAGCTAAATCACCGATCTAGTTTTTTTTAAAAGACCTGAACTAGTCACTTTATATAACAAACCAATCTAGTCACAAACCTTTGTGCACCAAACTAGTCAAAATCCTTAAGGACCCGATCTAGTAAAGTTCTTATGCAACCAAACTAGTTAACCACCTAAAGGAACCAAACTAGTTATCATTCCTTCAGATCCGAACTAGTTGTGAGTTTATTGGGCCCGATCTAAACGTTTGTCAAGCACACCCGAACTAGTAATTCGCTTATAAGACCCGATCTACCAATTTTCGGATTTTTGGTTTCGAGTGTCGGTAATCTTCAAGACTTACGACATACACCATTGTGATCGTGACATCTTTTCGATAAACGTGGTATATTCACTTGTTTCCGACGATAACCGTAAGAGTCCGCGAGCAATAATTTTCATACGTTGCATTTTTACAAATTCAAACGAAGAAGAAACAAATTTAGGAGGCAAAAACATTTTTTATTTCTTATAATTCCAATTTTACACTTTTGGCCCCGCGACTTCTAAACACTTTTCATTTTTTACATTTAGATTTTCACTTGTTTACTAGTAAACCTGTAACACCCCCAAAATGGGTCGCAACGGAATATGGGTTGGAGAGTGTTACTTTATAGATCAATAGCACAAGATAGGAGAACAACCTCTATATGAGTCGTTTAAAATTGATACATTGGATTAAATAAACTTGTTTGTTACAATAGCCCAAAGCTTAAATTGTTCATCCATGAAAAGTAAAGATTTTAAGACATAACAAATATTCCCAAAGTGTAATGCACCCAAATCTTTATAGTAATGACTCCAAAATGGTGACCACCAATGTATCCTTGTTTCTCGTACCTTATTGACCTGAGAAAAACATGCTTTAAAACGTCAACATAAAGTTGGTGAATTCACAGGTTTAATAAATGTATAAAAATAGGACCACAAGATTTCCAATGTAAGACATGTAACACATACAGTATCTCAAAAGTAATTACGAAGTGCACTAAGCTCATGACACCGAAGCTCGACATCTATGTATGCAAATTAATGCACATAATGTGCCCGTGTAGATGTTCAAACCCGCAACATCCAAATTGTTCCGACATGTATACATTCGTTGTTTCAGTACATTCGAAACTGATGAGCGCTACTCACCCGAACAGGGATGTCAATCCCAAATAGATCTATTCATAACATTCGCTCTCGCTAACTAGCAATTGACAGTTCATGATACTGGGTAATAGTGGGTTTAGCTACTTATGCCAACTCGTAACTTTGTTTAAAAGGGTACTTGCGTCCAAATGTAAAACGATCCATGTTTCTCACCTCAAAGTTGTAAAACAATATAATTGTATAAAAGCGGGGCTATGAACTCACCGTAAGTGAATGATTGATTATCTAAATCAAATAAGTGAATCATCTCGGCAATCCGAATGCAACCTAATTAATTATAGGCCGTATGAGTATAATGTATTATGTATAAATAAAGCATCACATGTTATATAGTCACACCACCACCTAATAGTTTTTATTAAATCTTTAAAAGTTAAATTAATAATTAACCCGTACTTTGTTAAATAAAAAGTATATGTACTTGTACCCGTAAAGAAAAATATTATTTTTATTTACCAATGCATCATTTGTAAAAATATATGATTTAATGTTTTTATTGGTTACGTAATGATATTTCATTATTAATTTAATTGTTTTATAAAAAGAGTGTATAAAAGTAAAAATAGTACGCGCGATTTTGAAACCTCATATCTTTATCGTTTTAACTCCGATTTATACGTTTCTTATGTCCACGACTTCGTATTAAGAAAATTTATCAAAATATCATATTTATAAAAAGTAAACCCCTGATGAACAGTAACATTTACTGTTCATAACAGTTCATAAAAATGTTTTTATATGATTAGTTATATATATATCTTATAAAGTACGTAACTTGTTCATTTTAATTCCGTTTCTCAAGTTTCTTATGTCCACGACTTCGTATTGAGAAAATCTATCAAAATATCATATTATAAAAATTAAACCTCTGATGAACAGTAACTTTTACTGTTCATTACAGTTTATAAAAACTGTTTTTATAGAATTAATTATACGTAACTTGTTTAAATCATAACTCGTTCATTTTAATTCCGTTTCTCGAGTTTCTTACGCCCTTGGATTCGTTATGAAAAGTACTAGGTTTACAAAATATTTATTTTTATATCTTAGATCCGAAACAGTAGGTATATGTATATAATAACTTTTATAAAATCACTTTTATACGTTTAATTAATGTAAACTTGTAAATGTCATATCTTTTTCGTTATAAATCCGTTTTTCAAGTTCTTTACATGCTCACGATCCTTGTGAAGAGTACTAATTTAATAAAATATAAAATGTATGGGTTTAATGTCGAATTCCAACAGTAGGTATATAAAAGTTAATTAGGGTTTTTGATTAATAAAGTTAGTTTTATAATTACTTTTATTTATGAACCTTGCACCATTATTTTACCAAGTTTCCTAATATATGTCATACATATAATAAGTCCTCTAATAGTCCATAACACTTGTCCAAATGAAATCCATATCCTTGTGATCTTTTGATACATGAGTTTGTAAATAAACTTTCGACACCATTTAATTTGTAAATCATTCACATAATTTATTTAACACTTTTATTAAGCATGTTCCTTTATTTCAAGTATCATTTTACCACATACAACATAAAATTCGAATTTAGTAAGGTCTTAAATACCTTATATAACACATAAATAATTCTAGGTGGTGACTAACATATATAACAAGCATGTATATAAAAGATAATGAATGAATGAATATTAAATACTTTAAATAGACCTTAAAGTAGATGTGTAGGATGAAGAACACAAGATATAAACCTTAACCAAGCTTCCAAAATCAAAACCCTAATCAAGAAAACCCTAGATATGTTTTCTTGATAATTCCTTGTTAAACCCGAATCCAAGCTTGTTAACACCTTGAGTAACCTTAGATGACCTTAGAATGAATGTTAATACCCTTGGAATACCTTAGAAAATCAAAGATATATGGAACCCTAATTATAAAGAGTATGCCGTGGGTTTTAGTATGGTTTAGAGAGAAATGGTGTGCTTTGAGTTGCTTGCATGAAAGAGTATAAGTTAGTTACATAGGACTTTCCTTTTATAGTGTGCAAGAAAACCCTAAACAACCTTAAAATGAAACCATGGGATTTAAGGTGGTTTAAGGACAAGGTCAAAAGACCTCTCCTCCTCCCTATGCCATCATATGGCTGAAATGGGGGGGAGGTACATGTGATGAGACAATCTTTAGTAATTTGGGTCTAAAGGTACATAAGTGTAAGATTTCACATGTAAAGAATAGGAGTTAGTGGGAGTTTTGTATTTATTTCTTGTGTAAACACTTAGGTCCAATTTTAGAGAGTTATAAGTAAACAAAATAAGTAAATTTTGGGTATTGGGTATAAGAGTGGGTATTTGTTTGAGTGTAGATGGGTAAAGGTGCTTCCGGGTATGTCCGAATGTAATTTATTGCAAAACGTAAGCGTTTTACGTAACCAACAAAAATAAATAATGAAAAATTATAATTTATGCTCCCAATAATCATATAACACTTGCTTGATGTAAACTTTAATTTGTTTGATGTCCGTTTACATTGAACGTTTTACGCGATTTAACTATAAGATAATAATTAAAAGCGAACGCGTAAAACTCTAAAATAAATAATGGAATTAATTAAAGTCACAAATAACCTAAAAATGAGAAATGTTATAGTCTCCACCCATTAGAAGAGCCTTGTCCCCAAGGCTCAAGTCGCGACACTTGACGAAGGTACGGTTTTCGTGAAGAGGTGTGGATACTTCTCCCGGAACTGATCTTCGCGTTCCCATGTGATATCAGGACCTCTCTTGGAGTTCCATCGAACTTTGATGATGGGAATTCAACTTCGCCTTAACTTCTTGACTTCACGATCCAAGATTTCCACTGGTTCTTCAACAAAGTGGAGTTTATCATCAATGTGTATTTCATCTAACGGAACTGCCAATGGCTCGTCGGATAAACACTTCTTTAGATTGGATACATGAAACATGCTATGAACCCTACTTAACTGTTGAGGTAGTTCGAGTCTATAAGCAACGGTTCCCACTTTGGCTAAAACCTTGAAAGGTCCAATATACCTCGGGTTCAACTTTCCTCGTTTTCAAAAATGTACAACCCCTTTCCAAGGTGATACCTTTAATATAACTCGATCACCAACTTGAAACTCTAGAGGCTTACGCCTCACATCGGCGTAACTCTGTTCGCGATCACGAGCAGCTTGCATTCTGTGCTTAATTTGGACAATCTTCTAGGTCGTTTCATGAACAAGTTCTGGACCAGTGAGCCGAGCATCTCCGACCTCGGCCCAACACACAGGTGATCGACACTTTCGGCCATAAAGTGCCTCAAATAGGGCAGCTTTAATACTAGCATGATAACTATTATTGTTCGAGAATTCGATCAGCGGTAAGTGTCCTTCCCAACCATTCCCAAAGTCTATCACACAAGCGCGTAACATATCTTCAAGAGTTTGAATGGTTCTTTTACTTTGTCCATCAGTCTCCGGATGGTATGCCGTACTCATATCCAGCCGAGTACCTATAGCCTTCTGAAATGACCTCCAGAAATTTGACGTAAACCGGGGGTCACGATCACAAATGATCAAGACTGGTATTCCATGCCTTGTGACCACTTCTTTCAAGTACAGTCTTGCCAGTTTGTCCATAGGGTCAGTTTCCCTCATTGGTAAAAAGTGTGCAGACTTAGTGAGTCGGTCTACAATTACCCATATGGTGTCGTTTCCTCTTTGCGTCCTTGGGAGTTTAGTGACAAAATCCATAGTGATGTTGTCCCACTTCCATTGAGGAATCTCTGGTTGTACCAATAAGCCAGATGGTTTTTGGTGTTCGGCTTTGACTCTTAAACACGTCAGACACTTGCTAACATAGGTGGCAATGTCAGCTTTCATGTTAGGCCACCAGTATAGTTGCTTCATGTCTTGGTACATTTTATCGGAACCCGAATGAACAGAATATTTCGACTTGTGAGACTCATGCATAATCAGAGTCCTTAGGTCACCATAGCATGGCAACCAACTTTTGTTGTTTAGACATAATGTCCCGTCCGCACGCGGTTCCAACTTCTCCTTCCTGGGCTTTTCTGGGTCCTTCAAATTTTCAATCAACATACCTCCTACGTCTTCAGACTTGAGGTTTTCTGGTTTTCTTGCCTCAATCTGAGCCTCCAAAATCTGCTTGGGAAGGTCCAAACCAATAGTCATAACTAAGGCCCGAACCCGTAATGGCTTTATTCGTTCTTTTCTGCTCAATGCGTCAGCCACTACATTTGCTTTTCCCGGGTGATAACGGATTTCACAATCATAATCACTAAGCAATTCCAACCAACGGCGTTGTCTCATGTTTAATTCCTTCTGATCAAGGATGTGTTGTAAACTTTTGTGGTCGGTGAACACTATACATTTTGTCCCGTATAGATAATGCCTCCAAATCTTTAGAGCGAACACTACTGCGCCTAACTCCAAATCATGAGTGGTGTAATTTTTCTCATGGAGCTTTAGTTGTCGTGATGCATAAGCAATCACCTTTTCTCTCTGCATTAGCACCGCGCCCAACCCTTCGATTGAAGCATCGCAGTAAGCGATAAAGTCTTCATTTCCTTCGGGTAACGCTAGAATCGGTGCACTACACAACTTCTGTTTTATCAACTGGAAAGCTGCCTTTGCCTTGTCACTCTAATCAAACTTGATCTTCTTTTGAGTAAGTTTGGTCATTGGCTTGGCGATCTTTGAGAATCCTTCAATGAATCTTCGGTAGTAGCCTGCTAGGCCCAAAAATTAACGAATCTCCATTGCAGACTTAGGAGATGCCCAATCTTTAACGGATTCAA
>BQNB010031382.1:0-45932 GCA_026074375.1 Tanacetum coccineum | reverse complement strand
GTCTAACCGAAAACATGAATCAACCTGGAATTAAGGAAGATATATACACTGCAAGAACTCCAATAGAAAGATAAAGTGTTGGTGGTATAACCAACCAGAAAGCAATGATCAACCTGGACTTAAGGAAGATCACAACAACAAGGTGGAAGTAACCGAAAACAATGATCAACCTGGACTTAAGGAAGATCACAACAAGAAGGTGGAAGTAACCGAAAACAATGATCAAGGAAGATCACAACTGTAAAGGTGGAATTAACCAGAAAAAATTAATCCTACTTGGATGTAAGGATGATCACTAGCACTTATGAAGAACCTTAAAGATCTACGTCATAGCGATTGTGATTAAGGGGGAGAATACTAGGCCAAACCCAATCATTGGGTTAATCCCAATCTGCTGGAAGTTTAAAAGCAGTTACAAAAGTTAGTTAGAAGTTACAAAAAACAATTATATGCAGTTATAATGGAAAGGACATGTCTGTTGGATCATACGAACCAACACAACCTTTCACTTGTACCTTTTCGTTATGTATAAATAGAACAAACATGTTGTAAACAGTTTTATGATGACAGATTTATAGAAATAAAGTTTATTTCATATTTTTGGTATATCGTGAATCATAGATCCTGTTGTTAGGGGCCAACAATGCTGGTGTTCTGTGTTTTGCTAAACAACTGAATTGATCTAGGTTCTACAAAGTGAAAGTGGAATGTACATGAACTTAAACTAACCAGTCATGCGGTTAACAAAACCATTCGGGTTTCTGATGACTTGCTCATGTTGCGCAAAATGTGTAGTTCTCATGTTCTTCAGGTTAGTCCCCAACTTCATTATATTTCACATATTGTTAGAAGAATTACTATATGCGATGCAGATTCTTTTTGTACCCTCATAGATTGAAAATGTGTTAAAATGTAAATATGGTTTGGTTCGAAAGGTGGCTAAATCGGTTATTTGTAAGCTTTGTTAAGGGGTAAAAGTGTTATGGTTACCCATATATGGCGAAGTACATGTTTGATTAGTTATTTATATGTGAATTATGACGGGATTGTATATTTTCGTTGGTATAAGCTAAAAAGATGCTTAATCTGATGTTTCTAAATTGTATTAAACCAAATTTGATATAATTATCAGGAAGATGAGTAGTGTTATAGTAAAATTTACAAATTTACACATGATTGTAATATTGGTTTCATGGTTGTTAGAAGTATATTTAAGATACAAGACTTTATGTTATAATTATCTATTTAGACTTTGTAATATTCTGCCAGGATTTAAGGATTAGCGAACTAAAATTTAAAAAAACGAGGCATTAGCCAAACGGATCTTAAGATTAAATGAATTCGCTTTGTGAAGGGATACGATCTTTTACTTCACACCGGTTCATTAGGTATATATATTCCCTGTAAATACAATTGATTATTGACAGATACTTAAAAAAAAAACCAAAAAAATATATTATGTTTGTGTGATTATGAGTGCTTCAAATCTTTGAGTTTTCATACATGAATCTTGCCTAAACGTATTGCAAACGCCCCTCTGCACAAGAACCATGAAATGCACCTGTGAAATGAATGGCGGGAAACTTTTTTCCCTCCGTTTTCATTCTAAAACATTGGTATCAGAGCACACAATTGCCTCGGGAATTATCGAAACACACTTTCACAGATGGATTTCGTGCGAAGGAAGATTAAAAGAGAAAGAGAAGGGTTCGCCCCTTGTGCGCGCCAAATCACAAAAGATTGCAAAGCAATGCTTCGAAACAAGATTGAACAAATCAACTTGTTCAATTCCACTTTATCATCAAATAAATTCAGGGACTACACCTGTTTTTATTGCACTAAGAAGGTCCATGTCGCGAAATCCTGCACGACAAAACTCAGCGACGAAAGGCTATATGCGCAGGCAGGATCAATAACTTTCAGGCATGGGGACGAAGCAACTAGGGCACGAATAAGGAAGAACAAGGAAACGGTTAAATGCTTTCAAGTGTAAGGAACGGACACTTTAGCAAATGCGTGTCACAGGGACGACTCCAAGCGATGCAGAAACATGAAAAGGAAGACACAGCAGCCATACCATTTGCCCGAACCAAAAGTATGCGTTAATATCCCGAGAGTTTATTCACTTTAGAACTAGAGGAATAATAGATGGAACCGATAAGGGATCGTGGACGGACTTTAGTATATTAGATATACATTTATTAGCACTATGACTGCCCAATTTAAAATTCTTCTTAAACTTAAGAGAATTCAGTGTAGAAAAATTGGAAAAACAGGCAAGTTTTTATTTATTATGGGATATTGGGAGGGCTTGATAGAAAAAGGGAAGGAAAACCTCCTTGTTACCAGGGGTGCCACTATGCCTGAAGTTACGATAATATTTTATCAATTGATTTATTAAGGCAACAAGGTTCGAGTTATCATCAAATGGAAGAATAGATGATCGTTGGGTATTTTTTCAAAGGATAAGCGAGTAATGGGACTAAATTGAAGAATGAGAGAGGACACAACAATTACTTGTGGAGGATTTACTTTTGATGCACTTGACAGAAGTGCAAACATTCAAAAGAAAAGTAGAGCAGATATGAGAAGGAGGAACGACGATGTTGTAGATTGGTAACTTTCTGTGCGTGTGTTGCGTTTTTTAGACTTGATCAGAAAGGAAGGACTTAGCAACGAATGGGATGTACCTTAGGACAATTCAATAGTGTCTAACATTGTTCTTTAACCACGTTCTCTGCGACATTGCCGGTTCATTGCCACCATATAAGGGACGGTAAAAAATTCTGATTTCTTTTGACTTTATTTTGAATAATTGATTGTATGGGAGGATACATAAGTGTGCCGTTTAAGGCGACTTGATGGACTTGCGGAGATACTCGGATTAGAGAGATGATGGATTGGATATCCGAAGATTTTTTTCTTTTGTTATTTGGACTATTTGAACCCCTTGTCTCAAATTACAAGGCGCACGATCATCAACTCCCACTGGAGGATATTAAGATGAAGGCATTAGGCGCTTGGAGGTTACACGGAAGATTTTGGGGGTTAACAAGGAGGATCAACGGCTGTGAAGGAGAAGGAAGAGCGAGCATTTCGGGATTTACCCTCACGAAGGGAAGAGGAGGCATGGATGCCGCTACTGACAACAGGATGAAGATGATCGTGGTAAGGACAAGTGCTTATATATGTCAAAGGGATCGGGTCCATTCGATACAGAGTGCCAACGAAGGACAAACGGCCAACCAATGGAGCCTCCAAATCAAGCACCAAGACGAGGAGTTAATCATAGTACATCAAGCGAAGATTTCACCTCATCGTTTGAACTACAAGATGGAAGGGAACCCCCAAAAGGACCATTTAACTCAAGATTAGAACTTACGGGGAGATTGTTAGAAGTTTATTTAGATACAAGACTTTATGTTAATTATCTATTTAGACTTTGAATAATTCTGACAGGATTTTAGGAGTAGCGACATAAACATTAAAAAAACTCGAGGCCATTAAGCCAAACGGTACTTAAGATTAAATAACCGCTTTGTGAAGGGATACGATCTTTTACTTCACACCGGTTCATTAGGTATATATATTCCCTGTAAATACATTGATTATTAACAGATACTTAACAATATATTACGTTTGTTGTGATTAATTGAGTGCTTCAAATCTTTGAGTATCATACATGAATCTCTGCACTAAACCGTATTGCCAAACGCCCCTCTGCACAAGAACCATGAAATCGCACCCTGTGAAAAAGAATTGGCGGGAACTTTTTCCCTCCGTTTCTCATTCTAAACAATGGTTTGAGATGTATCTTACAACATAATTAAGACCAATCTTTTTATCTTTTATTGCATGCTGCAAAATTAGAGAGATGGTGTAAGTTTATTGAGAAAAGCATGCATGAAATACCAAAATAGGAGAAAGAATAAAGTCAACAAAGTATTATACATATAATAGTAGAAAATGAGCATATTATTAAAGGTGAAGTAGCTACACATTTAGTAGACACCACATTTTTGAAGGTACACTTACAATATGTGTTCTGCAAACATTCAAATGAAAATTAACCACATGTTTGAAATTACATATAATTAGGGGAAGATCAACATAGTTAGAAATTTTTTGTGGCTCCACATAGTTTATATAACCACCCCATGAATTAAATGTATGCCTTACAACATTAAAGTTACTTTCGGCAACATATACGGATGACGACGATGACAACGAGAGTAGTGTTGCGAGACAAACATGGTGAAGAGCATACATCTTCATTTTGATCAGAGAATGTATGGATATAGTAGTTGAAGGAAATCACCAAAATAGTACATGAGAGGTTGTTTATTTTAGTAAACAACCGGCTCTAACTTGAAGCCTACTGGCTCTTAGCATAAAAAAAGGTTTATCAATAATATTCTAGTCTTAAATTCTGTTACTGAAAGATCGTATATTATTTTAAGTTTTGTTTAAATGCGATAAGTATTACAGATTCTATACAAAGAAGCGATAAAATATAAATGTTATCGTCCCCTGTTATAAGTGCTGGTGTTTGGCTGCTATTAAAATGCATGTTGTATAGCTAGCCGCTGAACTAAAGTGCAAGCAATGAGGGCAAAGGAGCGGGACCAGTTTTGAGGATGTTGCAAGTGATTGCACGAGCACTGCTAAACTTTACTTCTACCACATGCTGAAAATAAGGCGATATCCATGACATCCGGTCTTTTGTCTTCGTTTTGTTTTTTTGCAAGTGCTCATGTTTATATATTTTACGGCAAACTGCTTTTTGTAGGTGTATGGAACATAATAAAGGTTTAGAGGAAGGAGTCTCCATAGAATTGAAGTGGACTAGACCAAATGACATGTACTTTACATATGCTGATTTATTAGAATTGAAAGTAAAAGCATAATTAAGAAGACTTCCTTCATCACGGGCCGAGAAACCTTCCGTGAAAAGGTCATGTCATTTGGCTCGATACCAATACTTTGGATGAGCTTTGAGTAAAATAAGGGAATAGTACACTAACACCACCTTGTGCACCAAAGGCACATATGCAAAACGCCAAACTCAATATACATTACAATGTTTGTTCTCCAATCCAGGCACCACCATGACTACGCATAAAACGATCACATACACCAACACCCCGCCGCGAAGCGCGGGCTTACAACCTCGTTGGAAGAGTATAAGGTAGTATCTTGGATATTCAAAAGGTTAAAGCCATTAAATAGTAACGTATTTTTAAAAATAACCCGAGTTAGGTAACTTACTTTTTTATTATCTATTTTGTTAACGAAACTTGTTGTAACCTTTAAGAATAAGTAATATTACTTGTTGAATTTCCACGTAATTATTTAATTAAAATGAAAGTCAAATAAATTACACGTTAGCCCTTTTGGCCAACGGCCTTTTGCAGCGTCTATCCTTTATACTTACGGTTGTTTATAATTAAAAAAATTCCGTTACTTTTTTATACACTTTTATACAAGTTTAAATACACATTTTTATACACGTTTTTATACACACATTTTTATAGACGTTTTTATATACACATTTTTATACACGTTTTTATACGCACATTTTTATACACATTTTTATATCACATTATGCCTATTACATGTGTGTATGCGATATTTTTATAAACGTTTTTTATGAAGCACAATTTGTTATACTCGGTTTTATTTTACCCACACATTTTTTTTTCACATTTTTTTTGTCACGTATTTTTTTCACTTTTATAATCTTTTTTTTATACAAAGATTATACCACACATTTGTATACACACATTTTAATACACATTTTATACACGCTTTTATAAACACATTTTTATACACGTTTTCACACATATTTTTATACGTTTTTATACACACATTTTTATACACGGTTTTATACACACATTTTTATATACGTTTTTATAGACACATTTTTATACACGTTTTTATACACAAATTTTTATACGCGCATGTATAAAAATGTGTGCATAAAAACGTGTATAAAATGTGTATTTAAACGTGTATAAAACGTTAATAAAAAGGTATGAAAAAGTAACGAAATTTTTTTAATCATAAACAACTGTTAGTATAAAGGATGGGCATTGCAAAAGGGCGTTGGCCAAAAGTGCTAACGTGTAACTTTAAACGGAATGTGTGTATAAAGACGTGTATAAAAATGTGTGTATAAAACGTGTATAAAAATGTGCGTATAAAAACGTGTATAAAAATATATATTAAAATGTGTGTATAAAAATGTGTCTAAAAATGTGTGTATAAAACATGTATAAAAATGTGTGTATAAAAATATGTAAATGTGTGTAAAAACGTGTATAAACATGTGTTTAAAAACATGTATAAAAATGTGTATAAAAACGTATATAAAAATGTGTATAAAAACGTGTATAAAAATGAGTATAAAAACGTGTATAAAAATGTGTGTATAAAAACGTGTATAAAAAGTGTGGTTATTTATAACGTGTATTAAAATGTGTATATAAAAACCGTTTGTAATAACCAATTCGTACATAAACGATGTGTATATTAAAATTGTTGTATAAAAACGTGTAAAATGTATGTATCAAAACAATGTGTTATAACAACTTGTATTAGGAATTGTGTGTATAAAAAAGTGTAATAAAAATGGGTATATAAACCATTTGGTTACATAGCTCGTAGATTCGCCGGATGAGGCAACGACATGACTACCAATGAGGACCATGTGTTGTATAGAATGAAGACCTCCTTAAACAAGTGAAGGAACTTCAAGACAGATTCCAAAATCAAGCTAACCGTAGAATCGCCGAATGAGGCAACGGTCACGTGAGTGAGGATGATGTCACTTCACCCGAATGATTTTATCGAATGGTTGGCATGATGGAATGTGATTCTCCATAGAGAAGCCATGTTGGGAAAAGGAGGGAGTTTAGAAAGTTTTAGAGTTCGAGTCTTGGAAAGACAAGACTCGAGGACGAGTCTTTTCCAAGAGGAGGAGAATGATGCAGGACAAGACTCGAAAGACAAGCTCCAACTCCACTGGCTTAGCCGCCAGTTCTTTGGTCGACACGAAAGTCAAGTCAATTTGTTCGAGAAGATGGAAGGGTAAAGATGACAACTTATGGTTGTCATAATCTATCTTTTATTATAATTGATTATGTTATTTTTATATAAAGATTTGTTTAGATTATTAAGAGTTATAAATTATTATTTGTTTCCTTATTATTAGTTTTAGAAAAGATCTTGGCTTTCTTTCCAAGACTCTATTATAGTATAAATAATTGTAATACATTTATGTTGGAGGACAATGATTGATTATTGAATAAGAAAAGAGTGTTTCTCTTTTAAGTCCCGTTTGGGCACCCTTTGAGGGTTTGTTGAATTCCTTGTTCTTTGTTCTTTGTGTGGTTTCTTGCATTCACAATGGCATATCGCCATCAAAAAGTCTATAAAAATGTGTATAAAAATTTGTGTATAAAAATGTGTGCATAAAACGTGTAAAAAATTGTGTATGTAAAAATTTGTGTATAAAAATGTGAATTAGATAACAGGTATATATATTGTGTATTTAAAAAATGTGTTATTTAAATAACATGTATAATGTTGTGGTTTATAATATATAACGTGTTATAAATAGAATGCATATAAAAATGTGTATAAAAACATGTATTTAAATGTGTATAAAAAGTAACGGAAAATTATAAATTATAAACAACCGTTAGTATAAATGATAGACCTGCAAAAAGTCGTTAGCCATAAGGGCTAACGTGTAACTACACATAAGCATGAATACGATATACACATAAGCATAGAAATAAAATTAAAATGCCAAGTAAGCAAATTTAAAGGTTTACCAGGTAACCGGTTACCATATTCCTGATAATGGAACGCATTTTTAATTCGTATACTAGATAGTTAATTAATTTTTTTTACCTAACTCGGATAATTTTGAAAAGTACGTTGTTATTTAATGACTTAGTCAACTGATCAAGAAGATAAGAACCAAGGGCATTTGTGTCTTTTTATTTCATTTCCTTCCCAATCGCTCCAATTTTGTGAGGAAACTTTTTTTAAGAAAAACCACTCAAATCATTCCCGTTCCCCTTTATTTTTACTTCCTTTCTTTCCTTCCTTCAAAAATCTCTAGAACACATCTTTTTTTGATTCCTTCCATTTTATTTCTTTTCTCTCCTTTATTGAAACTAGAAAACACACTTAAGTGGGTTGCATTAAAACCAAATTAAATGATTTGAAGATTTAATTATATGAGTCATTTAATTAAGAGAGAGCGAGTTGATGAACCTCTATCCATTAAGATGAATCAAAGGTTTAAGCCCACCTAATAAGTGGTAAAGAAACACCCCATTAAACTGAATAATGGGTTGTTTAAATGTTATATTTTATAGTATTATCTCTATCTCTACTACTTTATAAAGCATTTGGGACTTTAAAAAATAAAAGTCTTAAAAAGTTTAAGAACACAAAACATTTCTTGTTATAGAAAGATTTATGTTACCTTTGTTATAAACTCAATAAATACACACAATTAAAAGTTATAACTCAAAATTTAGTATCTTAATGTGAAATCTATTTTGTAACACCACATTTTGTAACAGCACACAATATTAATGCATCCCATAAAACCATATTAATTGTAATTTGTAACATCCCCAATAGTATAACAACTCACTCGAATCATATGAATTGTAACAGCCCATTTCAATATAAAAACTCTCCACACCGAATCTGATTGGCATAAACTTACTCGCATTCACCCTAAAAACACAAACTTGCACCTGTCACAACTATATACACCACCGCCTTCACCACCATCAGTCGCCACCGCCGAGGCACCCACTACCACTGAAATCCTTATGATGATACCTACCACAACCCGAACCTTACTACCGAATCTGCTGCTTTTATAACATTTTTGAGTTTGGTAAGTTTATCTCTACTATCTCTATAAAGCATTTAGGACATCTAATTTTAAAACTTTAAGGGATCAAAACATTTCTTGTTATGAAAGGATTTCAAAACTTGATCAATACTTGTAACCTCAAAAGTTGTAACCGTCGTATTAATGATCAAATAAGTTATTTATTTGGAAATAAATGAGTAACCACCATATCAATACTTTTAACATATAAAACTTAAAAAAGTTATTAATATACATTAGGGTTAATACACAAAAATGTTGCTAAAGTTTGCCAAAATGTTCACCTAAGTTACTAAAGTTTTTTCCGTTACAAAGAGGTTACTCATGTATACGGGATTATTGTATGGGTTATTGAACCTTTAAAAAGTTACACTCACGTTACTCCCATGAAGGGCTACCGGTTGATAGCCAGTTTTACCTGCCACATTGGACTTCTGTGAGCCCCACCCCATTTAAATTACATAAAAAAAGGTCAAAGAAATATATACAAAAGTCATACAAATGAATTTCACCACTAAAAAAAATAAAACTAAATATTAGGCATAATCACCAATATATAATCTTCAGATCTTGATAACTATATTATGGAAAATTTACATAACTCAAATAAGCTGGTAATTTTTTTTTTGTCTCCATCTGGACACTTGGAGCTTGGAAGTAGCTTATTAGGTGTATAACATCACAATAAGCCGATAAGCTGGTTGAGTAAGCAACTCCAAACACCCCCTTAAGTAATGCTTACAAGATATTCGCAACACAAGATAGTGGTAATTATTCGCTTCTTCTACCGTGACCATTGAGTTTTTATCCATAAAGTGTTTCAAGTTTGTTTGATAATGTTGACATACCACATTTTAGGCAAAAGTTTAATTGTCGTGACTGCAATTTGCCCCAATGATCTTTATGTGCTTTATGTTGCAACACCATCAGACAATAACACTCTCCCCTGAGTTTATCTAACAAAGATCAACATCTTACAATTATCTCTTGTCTCCAGGGGGATTCCGCCATAAACGTCGAAGACACGTTAAAAGTTATAGAATGCAGGCTAGTATTTCTGGTTACTTTGCCCACTTGGCAAGCCCTTTCGCCGCATACCCAGCTAAAATAATCGTCCAAGACACCATACTCTTAACCATATCACCACTCTTACAATACCCCCTACGCATAGTAGACCAAGAGACACCACATTCGTCTCGGGCATCCTCTCAAACAACTCAAACGCATCATTCAACTCACCCGCCTTGGCATACCCCTCCAAAATCGTATTCCAACTTATACTAACCATATCCCTAACCAGCATCTCATCAAACAACCCCCTCGCGTCACTCAACCTATTAACTTTAACCAAACCCTAATCATAGTATTCCAGCTCACCATATCTCTCCCCTCCCCCCGTTCCCTGAAAGACCCTCTTGGCATCACCCACCTCACATCTCGAATAACCAAAGCATAACCATTAAAGCATCAACACCATCAGACAACATGACAATGAATCATTATAACCAAAGTATAATCATTAAAACATCAAAAGCATCAACATATAAAGAGTTAAAAACATGAGCTCTAATCATGGTATTGCAACAACTGGTAATTTAGATTGAGAGGAAAGAGGGAGAGAGTAATCAAAAATGAGGCAAGTGATAGAAAAGATGGAAATGAAAGAGTGAAATAGTGTCGGGGTGGGTTAAGTATAACCTAATTCTATATTTTAATCAGTATTAAAAAAAATTCCACATCATCAGTTAACTGGTAACAGAAGGTTAAAACATACGAGGTAACCTATGTAACCGGTAAACAAAACTTGAGTAACCTATTTGTAACGAAAAAAACTTTAGTAACTTAGGCGAATATTTTGGCAAACTTTAGTAACATTTTTGTGTATTAACCCTATACATTAATATGTCAGTTATGAAATCTTAATATAAAAAGAACTCATTGTTTATGAAAGAATCAAAAAGCTACAACACAAACTAATCATACTTCAGACACAATAGATTCAGCCATCCAAGGTTCTTATGGTCCTTGAACCTCGCCTAACCCCTCGCCGAAAGATTTAATTATACGGGAACTCGTGGTTGTGACACGCGGGTACCGGTCTATTTTAACTTATGTTTCAAAGATTCTACTTATGTGTTCCTTTTTTTCGTTTGGATCTTATGTTTATTTGGATTTGAAATACTTTGCAGTATTGCTTAAAGTTATTTTAATTTAAATTATTATTCATTTGTACAATTGTTGTTAGAAAAACGTTTAACCGAATAACATTTGCTCGCCACAAAATATAGTCACAGGGTACCCGCCGCCATTGCAGTGGCGCCCTTGTGATTATATTTTAGAATTCTTAAAAATTTTAAGGGACCAAAATATTTCTTGTTTGGGAAAGATATAAAGCCATTAGTCAATGTTCACCATACACATTTTTAAATTCACACCATATTTAATGTATACGTTTTTTAACTAGCGTGTGTTAATGATAGCCTATTTAAAAGAGTTTGTAACTCCTGGTCAAAAGGAGTTATAAGCATTAATCGGTCAATCAATCTCATAACCTCCTCTATGAATTCATAGTGGTTACATGACCATAATCATGATTATTAAGTTAATGTTGAAACCGCCCATTTAATATGTAAAGGTGGTTACAAATATCTGATGTTGAAATCGCTCATTTTAGAGCATCCACTATGGTAAACCTTTCTAAAGGTTTATAATTGTGTCATGACATTAATTTCTAAACCTTTTAGTTTTATAAACATATCTCCACTATGTATAAACCTTTTCAAGTTTTATAAACATCTCACATACTTCAAATGCATTAAATTATAAAAATGTCTAATATCTTAGACCTCCTCATGCCACATAAGCTTGAAATTAATGTTCACTATGGTTTACAAGTTTTTAGACCTCTTCATAATTTTATAAATCTTTTCATATGTATCTCTACTGTTTTATATAAAAAAAGTTGATTTGTGAATTATATATATACATGATTGATATTGATAATCCATCTTCAAAATTTTAATCTAAAAATGTATAACTTCAATGGGTTCTAACACTATGCCTTACATCATTCGACAAGTCAAATCTTCATCAATCGTTAAGGTAAAAATATTTTTTTTTATAAACAATTAGGTTCTTGATTATTTTATTCGATTATTATATTGTTAACGAGTTATCTTTTTCAATGTCTATTGCATTTTATTTTGTATTGACGTTTGTCTTTAATTTATGTCTTTTAACTACTTATGCTACTCCCTTTAATTTGAACCTTATGTTATTTGGATGTGAAATAGTTGCATCGGCATAGTTAATAGTTATTTTAATTAAAATTTGTCATTATTTCCTAAAGTTATGTTAAAAAAATTCAAATGAACAACATTTGCTCGCCACAATATTTAGTTACCGTTTAGTTAAGACACCCGATACTTGATAATGTCGACTAATGTTTATTCGTGGTCTGTTGCTATGTACAACAATACTTTGGAGGAACTAATTTCGGTAAGACCACAGGTGCTTCATTTGTTTTCACAAGCTACAACTATGATAATCTTGCCGTTAAATAAAACGGCTATGATAGTCCTCTCAAAGAATTTGGTTTGTTCCATATTTACTACTCGTAATTCTTATTTGAAACTAAGGTTATAGGTATTTCCGGCACTTAAAACATTTAATTGCAATTCAGTGCATCACAAATCAAGATGCATGCGACATTTCTAAGTTTACTTACACATTATGTCACAGAATTTGACCATAATTTTATTACAGGAAAAATATGATTATGATCATGTGTTTATTTACCAATGAACATTTGTTTAGCACGATAAAGAAAACATTTGGTTCTTACTTGGGTAGATCTTACAAATGGAAAGTAATTAAACAAGTCTAACAAGTAAGATACACTTCGGTATCATGTTTAGATCTCACCATCCCAAAGCTCTTCGAGGGACTTGAACGGCCCATTCTCTGAGACAAACCGGCTTTTAGGCATTCCTCTTTGTTGTTGAATTTTGTAGATTTTGAGATAATCTTCATCTAATAACTCCCAATCGAAGATGCTCAAATTCTCCTTCATCCTTTCCTTATTAAAGCTCTTGACAACCAATCCCGCTCCTTGCTCATATACCCATCTGAGACAAACCTTTAACAAAAACAAGAAAACAAAACATCATATTTTACATTCCAATCAACTTAGTCCAGTAATTATCTAAAGTAAGCATTTGTTGCACGAGAACACGTTATCTAAAGTAGTATGTTACATACATTTACGTTAATATTTTTGAAGTAGATATAAATAAACCTGTGCAACAGTCTTTCCTCGAGTGAGAGCAATTTCGTTTAGCAGTTTACAGTCCATAACTTGATTAGTCCCCCAATGAGCTCCTTTTGCTCCTAAAGGTGCATAAGCAATCACAAGAATGCCATTTGAAGAGCAAAACTCTCTGAGTTGTTTCTGTTGCCACACCGGGTTCATCTCCACCTGTATCGAATAAAAAAAAATCATAATAAGCAAAAACCAACTAAAAGTTAACGATCAAGTAAATAGTTAAAGAGGGAAGGAGAGTGACTTGATTAACGCAAGGGGGTATGCGTGCAAATGTAAGCAAATACTTAAGTTTCTTGCATGTGAAGTTGGAGACTCCGATAGATTTGGTGAGGCCTAACCACTGGCAATCTTCCATTGCTCTCCAAACGGATTCAAAGTCCATAGGAAGAAGATCCTCGGGTTTTATTGGGTGCGATCCTGGTTTAGCACTGATGGGCCAGTGAATGAGATACAGGTCTACATAATCCAGCTGGGAATTTCTGAATGCGAAAAAAAAGCCACGTTAATGTCAAGTTCAGAGCTACGGTTGAGAGCTCAAATGTGCATTTCGAGGACCTCATATCCAATTGATTTTAGTTTGAAATCTAACAATCACTATACTTATTTCTCGTACCTGCGAATGTAAAAAAGTAACTCGAGAATACAATGCAAAATAATACCTAAGGGAGTTACGCAAAGCAGGGACGACAAGGTCAGGATGAGCATCAGTTAACCATAATTTTGACGTGACAAAAATTTCTTGCCTAGAATAGATAACTTGTCGCTTAAGGGATTCAGCTATAGCTTCACCTATTAAAGATTCGGACATATAGTTTGGAGAAGTGTCAAAATGTCTGTAACCTTGTTCGATAGCTTCGAGTATTGCTTGCTTTACATAGACTTGATCATAATCAACCACCTGATATGCTGTTCCCATGCCGATTATCGGGATCTTGTTCCCGGAGCTTAGAATCGCATTTGGGATGTTCTCGGCTGGTGACATTGCTGAGGTTGATAATTGGCTTTTGGTATGAACAAATAATTAGATACTGCTCTAAGTGTATGTTGTATTCTTTGTTAATTATAGTTGAGGTTATGTTTCTGTCTTGTGAAAGGCATGTGGAATGATACTACCCTAAGTGTGTAGTATTTGTTTTATATATTTCAGTTTGTTATTTTCTTGTGCTAGGTACGTGAATGTCCAAGTCTAACACATGCTCATTGTGTATATTTGTTTAGTTTTGTTTGTCGTGGTGTTTGGTATTTTGTATGTCTTTACTTTGTTCTTATAATAATCTATCTTTAAATATATATAATTTCCCTACATCTTGTCTTAGAACTTAGAAGGTATATAAAATTTCCTCATATCTAAAATGGACACATAAGCACATAAAAGTTAGTTTGGATTAGTACAAACCTAGAAGTCAAAAAAATCAAAAACCTATTGTGCGAAAACAAAAGTTTGGTTTCTGCATCATGTTTTAGGATGAAATTTTTGTCTACATTCTCATTATTAGGGCATCTACAACGCTACAGGGTGGCAGCGTTTAATAAGAGAAAAAAACGATGACTCGGCGTGCAATCCATTATGGGCCTTTCAAGACTCACTCAATCTGTAGTTCTCTACACACCACTATTTAACTATTCAAGTGGGCCTTCACTATAAACTCCTACTCCCTCCGTCCCAAAATTATAGTCCACGTTTTCTTTTTGGGATGTTCTAATTTAATTGTTCACTACTAAAAATAGATAGGAAAGTTTGATCAAGTTTACCATATTACCCTTACTTGAAATTATAATTACTAACTTTAAAAAAGACTTTAATTAATTAGCTAAGGGTAAAACTGTCATTCTGCTAAAAAGTAAGAAAGAAAAAGCTGTAATAAATGCATTTTTCTTAAACTGTGTGTTTTTTGTCGGGGGACAATAATTTTGGGACGGAGGGAGTATTAAATTAAACCTTAAACCTTTTATGAACCGATTTTGTATGTACAAAGTTTTTTATAATAAATTGAGTGGGTCCTCCACTATAATATATTTTTTTTGGAACGGCAACTTTATTAAAAACTAGCAAAAACTATGAACAAAATTACAAGGAAGCAATGTGAATGAGAGGGTATTGCAGCCAATGACCCCAATTAAGATTACATTTCGGATTTCTAGATGAAATCCACAAAAACGAAAGAGAAACAATAGAGTCCCATAAAAGCGCCTTCTTAGGAGGAGTACTTGAAAAAATCAACTCGTTTATGAACTTCTATATATGCCACAATAAAGAATCCCCAACACCTTTAATAAACGATCTAACCTTGTTGGAGACATTTAAATCATCAAGCCACTCAAACCAATCCGTAGAATTAGCATACACCGGAATGTCGATATCCCACCATTTGGCAAACATCGACCATAAATCTTTAGCCATGTTACAAGAGAAGAAAATGTGATTGGCAGTCTCGACGTCCTCCATGCAAATAGGGCATAAGATGGATATTCAATAAATTAGGATAGGTGATATGGCACTCTATTATACTCAAAATAGGAAGGATGAATATCGGCGCTTCGCTGCGAGGCATTTTTTCTTCAGCGTTTTTAATTCGATAGGCGCTGCGGGGTGTTTGAGATCAACGAATTCAGTCGGTGCGTTTTTCATGTCGAGGTGTTTGTATACGATAGTATTTTAGGCATGCGGTGTGCCGATGTTATATAACACAACTGTCTTTTTCCACATGTCCCATGTTTGGAGCCATTTGCACTGTCCTTATGTATAACGCCATGTCAGACGCTAGCCTCAAAACTATCAGATGCTCATCTCTTTTCAATAACAGCAATAATAACAAAGGGGGAATGATCAAAAGCTCAAAACCATAACAAAAGTGCCTAATTATTTCATTGGTTGTCGATGGAAAGATTGGTATAATAACATCTAATCATCGAAGATCCCACTCTTTTAATTCAAAATTTTACATGACACCTATCTCATTTTCATAGAAAAAACACTAACAAAACACAACATAAAGCTTTTACAGGGACATAAAGCTTTTACGGGACCTGCAACCCCCACATCCTGCAAAAGAACACAAAATTCCAATAATCATCATCACATGATTCCTCACACCCACAATGTTTCTTATTTTTATTTATATGATCCACTTATAAAAACTTATGTAATTACTGAGTTAATTAAGGCCAAATAATATATGCGTCACCCCATTAGAAAAATGACCTTCCCTAGTCTTTCCTTCGGTTTTAAAATTGTCGCATTCCTATTTGCAACAAAGTGACTCATATCTGTATATAGATTGATACTTCTAATAACGAATAAAACAGCTTACTCATTTTATTATTAGTGTGTTGGGAAAAAAAGTATCGCGGATCAACCCAAAATGACCCGTTTTAGCCGGTTTGAAGATCTATGTTCAGAATACTAACCTGAAGGTCCCTGGGCAATTGTTTAGCATTTGGGTTGACACAATGTTTTTGCAAGCAGTTGGGGAGATAAAGCCTTCATCAACAGCCTTATCAGTGACATGTCTCCTTGTATATAACAATTGTTCTAGGTAAAAGGCCATAAACCCAAGAAAGTAGCCTTACTAATGCACGTTGAGCCGTGATTTCCTCCTAACATACAAATAAATTTCAGTCAGTAACAATACAACATAAGCCGTGGTTTCAAACTTTAAGTCCAAACCTGTCTTTTTGCGTCTGTAAGAAACTGTGTTGCTGCTTGTTGTTGCGAACGCTTTTCTTCAAGGCGTCTCGGCCAATTGTTTAATGTATTTGTTACCTGCAACAAATATTTAGAAATTAAACAATGCACATTCAGGACATATAATAGTAATACTAACTTGGTAAAAAAATGCTTACGCAAAGGCCAAAATTTTTCAGGTTCAACAATTCATTAAAAATTAATACACACAATTAATAATTTAACAAACATGATTCTCAGATATGCATCTAACACACTTTTACTCTAATTAGCTAAATCTACTACCCATCGCATATCAACTTTAAAAGTTAAAGTCTACATAAAATCACATATAAGAGCGAATACAGACCTGGTGCTGCGATTGCAGATGCAGATGGCCCCTTCGAAGCACCTGGGTTATTCCATTAGGTAAAAAAACCCAAATCAATATCTGAAACTAAATAAAATGTCTATGCATAGATACTAAACTAACACATAATTCATAGATATTTAACATCACAATTAACGCATAATTAATCGTGGGGTGTTCATCATTTGTATACGATAATAATGTATGCAGCGGAAGTGCAACTATTTTGCGGTTGCGGACAAAAAGCCATTAGGGGGTCAACCCGACCCATTCTATAAAACTTGACCATAAGTTAGAATATGTACCTTGGTATCTGGTTATCCACCATGAGCTGACACCAAATACTATAGCTTTTTCTCTTGATTCCAATGACTCTCCATCAAACTTCTTTATGTCATCTCGTCTCACAATGAAGTGGATAATAAGACTCAAATAGCAATAACTCGTAAGGTGTCGGAGTTGCGCATAGTTGCAGGTTGATCCTGCGATAACATAAATAGTAAAAGTTAAAGCTAGAAGTGAGACCAAAAACTCCTACACCCTTAATCGTTGTAAACGTGCCTGCAAACAACATCATAATATATATTACTATGATCTTTAATGAATTTATGCATCCAAGATATTCTAGTAGTCTTAGGCTAACAATAACAAACATTTTCACATATTAAACGTATTATCCGCGTTTTGGAAAAAGCATATTGATCGCGCTTTTTGGACATAATTTTGCAAAAGTGCAAAACGCACAATCTGTTTTAAAAGCGTAATCCCAAACACTAGTTAAAACCGATATCCTCTTTTTCATTATCAGATTGTATATTTGAAGTTGCCATACCAAATCCATAATTTGTTATTTTGGAGAGTAACAACAAACAGATGCCCATTTTGTATAATCTATACTGAATCCTAAATAAAATTTAAAGCGCCGAAAGATTGAAGTATCTACATGACTCTATACTATATACAACACGTACCTTCTGATGTCCTCCACAACTTGCCTTCTTTTTTGTATCTGAAGTTCAAGTGTATGAATGAGTGTTGCGCTGACCTGAAACACATGTTTTTGGACCAAATGAATAGGTCTTGAAATCATGGCAGATGTAGTGAACCAAAATTTAGTGCAGGAAGTGGTACCTGATGTGTGAACGTAACGAATTGAGAAGATGGTGCAAGTTCTTAAATATAAGAGAAATGTCTTCCAATCTCCTTGCATATTGTGATGGTCACTCTGTTAGTACATCAGATAGGTCCGGAATATGCGGCTGCAGCTCCCGACTTAGTGACCTCAATTCATTTTTAAAATCTACAAAAAGATGTAAGTGACGTAAAAAAGGGACATATGTTCAACTGACAAATGTTGCTATATAAATTTTATCATGGACGGAAGCGACCACATACCAACAGAAGTGCTCTTTATGAACACATAATACGTAACCGAAAAACGACACAATTAAGAAAACAAAAAAAAGATCTTTTTCCTACTAATGCCCATATACGTAGCCGGTTTAGTTTACACCAAATTCTAACTTTGTTTACCCGTATGCCTACAACTATACTGTTATAATTATATATTAAGAGTTTCCTTATCCATAGGCTCATATTACAACAGTAAAAAAACCCAAATCACAAATTTACCAACAAAACAACCTAATTAAACAAAAACCCTTTGCGCCTAAACACTTATTAAAACAAATAATTTCATTAAAGCTCCAAGAAAAATAAAAATTTAACAAACCTTGATCTAGCACTTGAATCAGATACAACGCTATTATTCTTTCCAATCAGGTTTAATACATGATTTTTATTGGGATTTTGTTTAGAGGTATCATCTTTGTAACACATATGTTTGTGGCCTGTTAATAAATTATGTGGCCTTAGTTTAAAAAATTTGTATATGTTATGTGTAAGAAAAACATCTGATTCAAACTTGATAGAACGCTTCATACCTACTTAGCTAGATTACTGATGATTAAGTATAAAAAAACTAAACATTGTGCGACAAATATTAATCTATAGAAGTTATAGGAAACCTTACATTGGGATTGGGATTGGGTATTCAGGTATGATTTATTGTCTATGAGATGCAAATCCCGTATGAATTGTGTGTCAGTGTTTTGGAAGTGTACAATGAGCAAATACGCGATTCACTTCTTTTAAGTTCACAGCCTGGAATTGCTTCTTGGCAACATCATTGTTACTCTAGAGGTGGGTGATGATGAAGGTTGGATGTAGAAGAACCTCTGGAATGATCTAGGTTGATTGGGCCAAATCAATTAGCCCAGTTCAGCCAGGAAATAGCCCAAGATAAAACGACGGCGTATTTGATCGAAAATGTGTGCATTACTAATACTAATGTATTGGAGATGGCCTTGTTATAAGCCCATGCCCATCCAAAGAAAGTAAATCTATGCCCTAAAACTTGAATTCGCAGAAAACGGAAGCTATTAGTATAATATATATATCATTTCCGATCATGAACGGTGTCGTTTTACCGTAAGCAAAAAAAAATTGGCCCAACCGGCCCAAAGTAAAAAATAATAATTCCGCCGGCCCAAAAATGAGACAAAAAACCTTACAAAACGGACCCCAACTTTTAACTATTTACGACTTTTTTATATAATAAACTTTATTTATCAAATATATAGCACATATCTACCGATTCATTCAGATAAAAAAAATACCATCCGAAAGATCTTCGAATTGCGAACAAAACGAGCCTAATATTGCAATGTTTCTGATATACGCACGATTTTATAAAAAATGTTGAAGTTTAATATAAAAGGAAAAAAAGAAAATTTACAAAACGTATCATAAACTTTTAACTATTTACGACTTTTTTATATAATAAACTTTATTTCTCAAATATATAACACGTATCTACCGATTCATTCAGATCAAAAAAATACTCGCGGAAAGATCTTCGAATTAAGAATAAAACGAGCTCAATATTGCAATGCTTCTGACATACGTACGTTTTTTTATAAAAAATGTTGAAGTTTAATGTATATATATTTAAAACAAAAAAAACTTTCAAAACACACCCTTAACTACTTAATAACTTTAAAATAAACGGCAGGGGTCAAGAACGTACAATTCTGTAAAAGTTTAAAAAAATTTGAACGGCAGATTAGTATTAAGAAACTAGCAAGATGCTAGGAAATTACAAAGGATTACAAAACCATTCGCTCCAATTAGAGACTAATCTATCTCTAAATTTTAAAAAATTAAAAGAACATAAACGAATATGATCATAGATGTCACTTTTCCTCAAGTGATGAATAACCTATAAATAACCTATACATTTTTGTCATTTACGATTATATTTAGAAACATATCTCGCATTCATATTTATATTTATATACTCTCGCTCCAACGACAAATACTCATTCAAATTTCGTGATCGTTAAAAAAATGCTCAGTGAAATAAAGTACATGTGTTGCATACAAGTCAGCCCCGCCGCAACGCGCGGACACATTTCCATTCAATATTCATTCGAAATTGATTCGCAAAAAAATATGCTCCATCGCAACGCACGAGATATCTTACTTGTTATTAACAGAGCTGATACTTCCGGTCCGGTCGATAGTTTTAGAAATCTTAATAAGGACTCAACTAAAATACCGAATCATATAAACAAAGCACGGAGCCAATGTTTATACATTTCACTTATGTTAAATTTAGGGTGAAAGTTATAGATACGCAAGATAGTATTTTCAAAAGACCAAAATACGTAACCAACTAATTTTTTTATTAGTATTCTCAAAATGCCTTCAAATTTTGATCGATATATGCAATGTAACCTGCTACTAGCAGGTTACCAGGTTTACCACTTCGAAAATTAACATGAATGGTCTCTGTGGCTTACGTTGACTTTCACTTTTAGTCCGTTGACATTCTTTTCATTTAGAATTTTTTTTTACTTTTTTTTTCACTTAAATTTTTAACTTTTTTTCACTTAATTTTATAGACTTTTTTTCCTTAATTTTTTTTCACTTTTGCACTCTTTTTTTTTTTACTTTTTCGTTTTTTATACAAATTTTTTTACCACTTAGAAAAATGACACTAATTTTTTTACACATATTATACTTTTATTTTACGCAACTTAAAAAAAATATAGGAAAAAATTTATAAAAATTTATAAACGTATAAAATTTTCCTATAATTTTTTTTAAGTTGCGTAAAATAAAAGTATAATAAGTAAAAAAAAAATTAGTGTCATTTTTTTAAGTGGTAAAAAATTAGTGTACTAAAATTGAAAAAAGTAAAAAAAAAAAGTGTAAAAGTGAAAAAAAATTAAGGAAAAAAAAGTAAAAAAAATTAAGTGAAAAAAAAGAGTCAACGGACTAAAAGTGAAAGTCAACGTAAACCACACGGGACCATTCATGTTAATTTTCGAAGTGGTAAACCTGCTAGCCGGTTACATTACGTATATCGATCAAAATTTGAATTCATTTTGAGAATACTGAGTAAAAAAAATTAGTGGTTTGTATTTGAAAATACTATATTGCGTATTTATAGCTTTCACCCTTAAATTTATGATTAAAGGCCTATAGAGTTGGCCCATTTAGAATGGATAAGAATTATGACAAAAAGCTTGAGGCATGTAAGGGTGTGGATCGGTCCGGTTAATTCGATTCGGTTAGTTCGGTTAATTTTTCTTTTTGGGTCAACTCAAAAACCGAACCGAACTGAATCAGAATTCAACCGAACCGAACCGAAAACCAAAATTTATTTTGGGGTCAACCTGAAAACCGAACCGAACCGAAAATCGAAATTAAAAAAAATTAATTACATAGATATTTAGCAAAAAGAATTATTTCAAACATAAAAAATGTTTTTTATATTAGGATAAAATTTTAATGGTATTTTTTATACATGAATATATAAAATATATATATATATATAAAAATTTGATTTTCGGTTCTGATTGGCAAACCCATATCCAATCCGAAAATCGAATTTGAAGTTCGGTTCGGCTCGGTTCGGTTTTGGGAAATTCGGTTCGGTTCTTAGTTCGATTCGGTTGCTTTCGGTTCGGTTTGCTTTCGGTTTTCGGTTTTTCTGCTCACCCTAGAGGCTTGTCTTTATTATGTTTTTCCTTTTGTTCACATTTTAAAGTAGACCCCCTCACTTTTGTGTTAAATGCCAAAATTTTCATATACTTTTTTCCAATGGAAAAGAAAAGCTTGACTCATAATTGAAACTACAACACAGAATTACAAAGAAGGAATCCAAAGATGGGAAACCAACAAAACATATCAATCATTCCCAAGAGAAAATACCTTTTGACCAAAGGTCGTGTGTTCAGTGCGGCGGAATCAGAAAAATAGGTTGCGAAGGACAAATTTTTATTTTTGACAATACCAAGAAAATGCGAAAAAAAACTAGTATCGAAATGATAAATCGACTATTTTTACTTAGAGATGAATGTTTTGTAAGATTTTAGAGTTTGAATCTTGGGTTTTAGTATGTGAGTGGGGGGCAATTTGAGTTTTTGGTGGAAGACACTTTAAAAAAGATCAAAATCGAAAAAAATTACACTAAAATCTCGTCTTCTCGGGCTAACCATGAAGGGCACCGCCCCCACTAGTACACACATGCATCTCCCCCTGGTTCAACGATATCACATATTGTGTGAGAGTGTTTTGCGAATAAATGAATGTAGATTCAAGTCATGTTTATGACATGTGAAATAAAATTTAGAAATCTGGTATATTGTGATATAATGCAAAAGCTGTTATGAATGACCTCGTGTTAGGCATCACGATGCATATTCCTAAACGTAATGCAATGATGTGCGCAATTTGCGCAACAAAATTGCCCATAAGATCTTTACATCGGATGACAATCTATAAGTGAAGATTTGAACGTGAGAACATATATTTTCACCTATAGCTATATGGTTTGAATCAATCGTAAAAAAATGCTGCCTTCTTCTAGAAAGTTTTTCATAGTTAATTGTAGGGACTATTTATGTCTTAGGGTACATAATCAAGGATGTTTTTGTAACTTAGAGATTTTTTGTTGTTGTTGTTGATGTAAGGAAGATGATTTGCACATTCCATAAAATGATTTGCACACTCAAAAGTAGTGTATGTTGACATATATATACGATTGTTGACTGTCACCTAATGTTGATTTTATTAGACGATAAATATAAACCCTATTCATATTTATATTTATATAGTCTAATGGATTTTCACTCGTTTCTTATGATTTTAACTTGTATTTTATGTGTATGCTTGACGAAAGTAGCTGTTGTTAAAATTGGAGATGTAGTTGTTGATGAAGACGGAGCGAGAGATTATGTATAAGAAAAAGTTTGTGTTAAGACAATGCAAGGTCGACCTCAACAAATAATATGTGCGACATGTTTTCGAGGATACTTTAGGTCAAATTTGACCAAAAATTCTATAGAAACATGTGCCACATCATACGACATTTTGTTGTTTAGCGGACTTTCCCCGGCGACAACTGTCTCTGGGGAAAAGTTCGTCGCCTGTTCTCTTTTTTCTTGTAGTGAATACTTATATGAAACTTAAACTTGGCCATTATTGATTATTACATGAATATGGTCTCACACGTATGGTTCGAAAAAGTAAACTCTACAAAAATCGGGTAAAGTTTGTTGAATTGAGTAGTTACTCATATGATCTTAATTTTTTTTAATTTTCAAGCATAATTAAGTGATACACTGATACGTATTGGTACCAGGCAAAAATTCCATTAAAAATGCGAAATATGTCATAAGTTGACCTATACAAAACTTATTAATAATGTCTTAACCACTTCCTGCAGTTGGTGCTGATGAACATGCAACCACAGCTTCACTTGACTCGCCTAGATCCTCGTGGTGGCTCTTGAGCAAAGACGCTCCGGACACTTCATGTGTGATACCTATAAAGTAAGCCAAAAGGTAAAATTAGCTATATATATTATGTATGGATAATAATAAAACGTGAGGTAGATTTGATTATACTGATAAATATATGTTGATTAATCTTTAGGAGTGGATTTAAATTCATACCAGAAGCTACGTCGTTTTTCTTTCTGCGGTAACGCTTGATAATAGATGCCTTGAACGCGTCATCTGCTACACCTGATAATAAGTTGTTTATATCTTTAGCAAGTCTACTTTTGTTTAAACAAACGAAAGAGTACTTGGAAGCACTCACCGGTTGCAGGGTCCAAGATCTTAAACACAGAGTTATCAAGTACATTGGCGATATTGTAATAGATAGCATCTTCACTTCTTGTAACTAATTAACACACCCACCCCCCCCCCCCCCCCCCCCCCCCCCCCCCCCCCCCCCCCCCCCCCCCCCCCCCCCCCCCCCCAACCCAACCCCCCAACCCCCCCCCCCCCCCCCCCCCCCCCCCCCCCCCCCCCCCCCCCCACCCCAATAGAATGAATCAAAATTTGAACCTCATCAACTGTGTATAGATTCAAGAGCATGTCTTTCGCGACCTCGTATCCTGGAACTCTCAGGGTGGAATCTCGCGGGCGAGTTTTCCGCCCTCGAGTTTAAGGAGTTCTCCCTTTCTCTTCGGGTTTTCTTGAAGTTTTCAAAATTTAGTCTGGTTTGGACTTCTTTTCGCTTGTCACGCCGTGCCTTCTCCATGATGATTGGCAGGATGTCTTCATAGTGTTCTTCGCAGAAGTCCTGAATGTTCACTCTGGGTGCGGCGTCCGACGCTTTTTCTTTGTTTGTAGTTTTCGTGACAGTGGTCACGATGGGGGTTGCATTAGCCATTGCGCTCATTCTGATGAGAGTAGTTCCTAGTGTATGGTCCCACGGATGGCGCCAACTTGTTGATACAAAAGTTGGGTTGGGTCTAGTTTGATCCGAATAGGCTGCTATTCGGGTGTAGAGTGCCTTGTTCTTGTACCAAGTGAATTTGTTGAAGGACCATGCACAAGGAAGTTAACCTTATCGTGGGAGCGGATCCCACGATTAGACTCCGGCGTGAGAGTAAGTGTATGATCTTGAGGGAGTAATCGAATGTAGTTAGGGTTTATGAGATACCTGTATTGATGAGAATTGCACCCCTTTTATAGGCTAAATAACCCTAAGGGTTTCCGTGAATTGCGGCCCAAGATACGACCGATATTATAGGGATTCGAAGTTATCCTAGCTAATTTAAATAAGTAAAACATATCTCTTATTTAGTTATGTTATTCTTGCTTAAAGATAACTTATAAAGATGTTGCGGGCCCGGTCATTTGTGCCGCTGGCCGCGACCCGTAGGTCCAGGAGGCCGTGACCGCGAGTCATGGGCCGCGGGCCCATTATCAGCTACTGAGTCCATTAGTATGAGTGGTTCGGGCCGATCCGTACTATACGTCATCACTCATCTAACACCAGCATCTTTGAAAAGCCCTCGTCAAGCATCAAATCAAATCTCCGTTTTTCCTCAAGGGTGACGGGCTCAAATGGCGATACATATACGACTTGTTCTCCCATCGACACAACAACGGTTCGGGTTAACAATTGGGGAAGATGCTAGCGTAGAGACCTTAGGGTTTATATATAGTACAGAGTAAGTTACAAAAGTTGCCCTTGAGGTTTGGTGATATTGCAGTTTATGTTTCCAAATTTGCAGTGAATTATTTATCTTATTTTTCATATCTTTTACTGTAGTAATTAGTACCCTAAACTAGTTATTATATCCGCGTAAACACCGATTTTTTTTAAAAAGTTTTTTCACTATGTATCATTATCGATTAGTATATAAACTTGTACCATATCAATATTAGTGCCTCAAGGCGACTAAATACACGCACAACCAAGGCCCATCAATCGACGCTTGATAAAAGGCCTGACTAGAATCCCAGGCCGCACATGGTCCGGCACAGCTCATCAGGTTATACAGTACGCAAGGGACCACTACTCCTCCACTGTCATTAAAGGTTAACATGTACGACCTGACATACGACAGGCGCATGACAAATACTATCTTGTATGAGCCAATGAGGGGAGACCACTTGTCCTCCTTGTCTGCTCCTCAGATGGTCAACGTGTAACCTCCCCGCATCATTTGATGATCCATTTAAGGTTTATCTTTAAACCCTACTTGCATCTCAGTAAATAGAAGGCATCACACACGACTTTAACAAGTTCATACACTAGGACATATATTAATTATCACACACTAACTATTGGGGATGCTTAAGTTGTAATCTGTAATTATATGGTTTGATTTACATGAGCCTATATATTTGAGGCACGCATGTATGCACCGAGGGAACATTTAATAGTTCAAGAATTGATTAAACGATCGTTAGGTATACCGTTAGACGATATAACTAACTAATAAACGCTTAATTAACAAGTAAGGGACTTGTTAGTACAAAACAAAAATATAAGGGTGTTTGGATAGGGCCGGTCGAATAAAGAAAGGAAGGGAAGGGGTATTTGTAGTTTGGGCCAAAGTTAAGGAGGTGTTCGAGTTCGATTTGGATTCCAGGTAACTAGCCTATGCAATTAACTCTTAGTTCATTATTTTTCCATTGATTGAAAACCTAAATCTCAAACAAAACTTCCATCTCTTCCTTACAGTTGCGATCTGCAGAAAAACACAACCCAAAGGGTTTGTTCTCGACCCAAATCAAGAACCAATATCATTGTGATTATTTGGTTAATGCTTGATTTAGAAATAGCATTCGATTGTTCTACCGTGACGTGTTGTATGAGCAACAATAAAGGTTATTTACTCTAATCATTAAAGAGTTTCGTTAGAGAACAAGATCAAGAATCACTTGTCTTAGTAATCCAAATGATAAAAGATTAGTATTTACCTTGATTTAATACATACTATAAATTTTTATGTCAAATTAGATACATTTTCAAATTATTATCTCATCATTTAAAATAGTATATGGCATACCCAAGCACATGTGAATGTACCCAACGAGGTGGGCTACCCACGTTTTGACGCAGGACGCGAGGGACTAACGCTGCAACGAACCGATAACCTCAAGGGTTATTTTTGTAAATTGCTAAAAAAAATAATTCAACTAACGGTCGTTATTTAACAGTCGTTAGTGGGGGAGGGTATTTTGAATTTTTTTTTACAGTGATGACGGTTTTCGTAATTTGACACATAGTGCGAGGGGCTATTTCATAAATACCCGAGGTGCTATTTCATAAATACCGGCGGGTTGCGGGCAGGTTTTCGGGTCAGGCGGGCGGGTTTCGGGTACAGGTATACAGGCATGTTCTGTGAGGGTGCTTTCCGGGTCGGTACCGGGTCGGGCCACCCGGCGTTTGCGGGTCGGAGTTTGTGCTAATTGTATAGAGTTATAATTTAGCTTACTCGTCGAAATAAAATTTTAAAATAAGAGGTTTCTTTCTTTTTTTAGTTTTAGTTGCCGGGCCTGCCCTTGGTTAGCATCATATAAATGACATCCACAAATTTTTGAAATGTATAAAAGTTGCTTTATGCCCTAAGGGCTGCTGTTAGCAAAACCCTATATATATATAGCAACATGATGAAGTTAAACCATGATCACGTCCGAGAAATAAAGGAGCAAGTGAGTGGTTTGTTATTTGAAAACAAGGCCAAGTCAATCTTTATTTCTTTGGATTTGGTAAATCCCACGACTCAATAAGACTGCATTTCAAGCATGTACTTTTAGCTTCTTAGTAAGTACAATCAATTGCAGCTTCAATGATTGTACTATGTGCTTCATGAGTGGTAAAACTTGCCAACATCAACATAAGTCCCAACAATCCCCGCCATGTTGGAATGTTTTCTGCTACTCTAATAAGTTGTGTCACGGTGGTGTCACGAAGATTAAACCCCGTTTACTTTAAGTACACAAATAAAACGGATTTAATGGTATCCGAAGATTAAACCATAAACCTTTGTAATTTTATGTGCATACTTATACACACTTCCTATCATAACCAAAGTGTTCTCACTGAGCGCGAGTATGGCCATTAGCTTAATCCTGATTCATGACCCTCTAAGAAAGAAACCACAAACTTTCTATTCAAGGCGGCACCACCTCTAGGTCATATAGGCAAAGCTACTCTAACGTCTTCGTTGCTAAGACGCCTCAAAAGCTTTGTTAAGAGAACAATCTCATCCTTTCTCGGCAACGCCGTGCTATCTAAGCTATTCATGAGTCAATTTTATCGATAGCACCTTCTACCAATTAATGACTCATCAACTGCTTGTTGGATGAAAAACAATGCTTTTGCATCTTTCTTTATATTCTCTTTTTGTCGAGCATTATCAGAACTTTCTTCTGGAAGTCCACTCTCAACAAATTCCCAAAGATCTTGAGACTTAAAGAGAGTCTTCATTTTGATGCTCCAGAACTCATACGAGTCACCTTTGAAAATCGGAATATGCGGTTGAGAGACATTCACTATTGTGCTGTTTGACGCCATTTAGAGGGGAAACCGAGGTTGCAACCTGGCTCTGACATCACAATGTTGTTTATTTGAGAGATTTAGAACAAAGGACTGCGGAAGTAAATATATAAATTGATACTGCATATCAATGTTTTATTGATGCTTTATTGATATGTATTTTAGCATACAAAGAGAGCCTTTATATATAGGCTGAGAATAAGAAAGAAAGGGAGACTAAGCACCCAAAGCATGACCTCAAGAGACCAATACAAACTGAAGGAGACAAGCTGCTCCAACAGTTATTGTTAGTACAAAATAAGTGTCGGGCTTAGAATAGGGCTCGAATCCTTCATTGAACCGGACCTCCGAATGATTTGAGTGTCAAATCTTGTACTAGAGCAAGAGAGGTAAGATGATTTCCTGCACGATCAAATAAAAATCGTTAGCCTTACCGTGGGGACGACCTCACGATTAGACTTCGGCGTGAGAGTAAGTAAACATGTAGAGAGAGAAAGTGTGTGTATGTAGAGTAAGAAAATCATATTGTTCATTGTGTCAGAGGGTCTCTTTTATAAGCGGGTGAAATATTAGGGTTTCCTAATATTTCGTTTGTTTTGTTAGTGGTCGGAGTGGGTCCCTTGTCGGGCAAGATTCCGCAGTAATCGTGTGTACGGATGTGTGTGTCTTCCGCGGACGGAAGTAGCCTATAGTTAGGTCCGCGTCCGTTTTGCTGTGTCTGGGCTCTTACCAGTGCAGGGTTAGGTTTAGTTTTGGCCCATGACTGCTACGTTGGGCCCAGAAGCCCAAGTGGCAGTGTGACCCAAGCCCGAAGGCTTGGTATACTTACTATACGTCGTCAAGTCCCCCCCAGTCTAGTATGATATTGCCTGCGGACCATGTCTGGCGTGCGGTGATCAATGCTAGACTTCAGGTTCATTGCTAACGATTTGCCGCCTTCCGTAGTCATGTGTCTTCTCTGCGAAGCTTCCTTATCAAGTTGGTTACGTTGAGGTGACGTGGACCGATGTTGTCCTTTTATCTTCTGACTGATTTGACGTATTTACAGCTTTGATCGCGTGAGCGAACCCCAACCGTTGATCGCGTGAGTGGGCTACACGTGTCATCATCTGGCTGTGGGTAGATATAAATTCACCGAGGGTATAAATACCCCCTCCTATTTTTACTGTTTTCTTTTCCACAACTTTGCTTTCCACCATTGTTGATTTCTTCAAGCTTTTCATCTTTATCATACGTCCGCGTCTCGTTTTCTTCTTTTTTAAGGTTCTTCAAATTTTCAGGTTTGCATTTTTCCTCGTCCATCCTTCCCAATGGCTAACTTTGCTACTAAATATTCTATTATGACCCAATAAATAGTAGATAGCTTTTGTGATAGCTTTTATATCCCGGCTGAGGTTCATCCCACTGCTCTAGGGCGTGATAAAACCATTACCCAATTTCTAGTCGGCAAAGTAGGTATATATAGTAGGCTCTTTGATGTTTGTGGCTATAGGATTCCGTTTACAAATTTTGTATGGTCGTTCTGAAATACTTCCGTGTGCATATTTCTCAATTGTCTCCTTTTGGCGCGGCCCGGGTGTCTCATTTTGAGGTTCTGACGCGTGTACTTAACCTTTCACCCTCAGTGACCGGGTTCCGCGCTTTCTACACCCATACGTATAGCGATGGGTTGTTTTCCTTTGCTAAACGTTCTACTTCGGCTCCGTCTTGTTTTTAAAAACCCCCGGATTCCATAAAAAAATGGGCGAACTATTTTTTCTGGGTTGACTCTTGCGTATTTCCCATTTCTGTCCCTTTATATACGGGAGGTGTCATAGAAAATGATTCGGCTCCCTATCTTACTGCTCGTCAAGAGCAAACCGTTAAACTTCTTGAAAGCCATAAGGCTCTTTTTCGCCGGTATCCTGAGTGCTTTTTATGCCTTGTGGGTTTGAGCCCGTATTATCCTTTTGATGAAAATTCTTATCCGGCTTTTGAGCATCCTGACAGAACTGGTAGGTGTTATTTCCTTTTAGTAGTGGTACTTTTATATTATAAAACCTGATTATCAGATGTTTATTTTGCAGATATGGGCTTGTTGGATTTTATCAAGACTGTTGACCCTCGGAAGATCCGGGCGGTGGAGGTTCAGAAGGGAGATGATCAGGTGAAGTTGCTAGAGAGTACCCAACATTGCTTCATGCGTCTGGTGATTCCTGCAGCTGGGGGTAGTAGTTCTGCTGCGGCCGCAGAGATACCTGCTCCGACTGAGGGAGAGCAGGAAGATATTGCTGAAGAGGACGCTCATCTAGAGTTAGCAGACCCGGATGAGGGTACGGCTATGGTGAGGCAGAGTGAGGAGGATGTTGTTACGGAGCAGTCCAAGAAGGTTAAGAAGAGAAGGTTGCAAAAGCAGTGCGATGTTCTTCCTGCTAAAAAATTGAGGACATATTACCCTGCCCTTGCTTTCGGCGCTAGTGGTAAAACTCTTTCCGGTCTGGAACTGATTAGGCTGGCAAGTTTTCGTTTGCCGGACCGGGAATAGTTTGTTTTTCCCTCCGTTGCTCTTCCTTCTCAGGAGAGCAAAGGTTTTTTGGATTCTTCTGCCTGAACGAACCTCTGGATCTGTACTACTGTGGAGAGGTATATATATATACACCCTTTGTCAACTGAGTTTTCGAACCCTTTCTAAACATCAAATTTTATTTGTCTTTACAGCTCTAGTGCTTTGGCTATTCTAGTAGATACTACTGCTGCTGCCACAACTTCCACCGGGGTCGCTGCGACTACTAAATTGGCAATGGATATTAATTCGGACTTGGCCGGTCCTTCTTATCCTGAGGAGTCAGAAGGGTCTGATGACTCTTTTTATGCGCCTACTACCTTGGACCCTTCCGAGGCGAAGCGCTGGTATGTCCCTAGGTGGAGCATTACCAATTATTCACTACTAGACGATGGTTTTTCTTGCCGCACTTTAGTGGACCGTATTGCTCCCCCTGCCTTCTTTTTCGCTCTCCGTAGTATGGACTACGAACAACTATACACAGAGTTTAACGTAGGGGCGGAGGCGAGGTCACGCGCGGAGCATGAACTGGAGCTTAAGGAAAAGCTCAGGGTTAAATATGATGCTCGTGGTAGGTTGCTGGAGGAGAAAGATTTAAAGATCTTGAAGCTGAAGTCTAAACTGGCGAAGAAGGAGGCGGAAGCCACGGAGGTTATCCGCCTTCATGATCAAGTTTCGTCCTTGTCTGAGGAGAAGTCTACTTTAACCACGGAGGTGTCAGCACTTAGAATCACTTTTACTCAGAAAGATCATGACATCTCTTTGCTTAACTCTTGTGCCACTTCTCTCACATCTACCCTGGACGATGCTAATGTGACCTATGTCGAGGCCAAAGACAAAATTACTTCCTTGGCTTCTGAGCGAGATAGGCTCGCCTCTGAGGTATGCCCGTACCTTTTATTCCGCATGTATTTGCTTATTTGTGTTTGTGTTAAGTGTTCTTATTGTTGTAGGTTTCTTCTCTACGTGCTGGTTTTCATGATTTTAAAGAAAGGATAGAGGTTCAGCAGGAACAGCAGGCCCAGGAGTTGTACAATTGTGTTGCCGAGCTTGAGGCACACGTAATGGATGTCTTCGGCCGTCTAGAGGGGGAATTCTACCCCACCTATTTGACTTCTTTGGCCGGAAGAAGGTAGCTCTTGACTTATGGGATACAGCTTGCTTTCCTCAAATGTTTGAAATCTCTTGAGTACCAAGGCACTTTGGGTCATGCTTTGGGTCGGGCTGGTGAAAAACACTCATTATGCATAATATATCGGGTTTTTGATTCATTATGCATAATTTTTTACATATGCATAATGAATCATAGAAAAAAAGTATGTTATGTATAATAAATCCTAGAAAAAAGTATGCATAATGAATCACAAGATAAAAATGTATTATGCATAACGAGCATTTTTCACGTTGGTTATTCATATCAGATCGTTTTGGTAAGTATGTAGTTCATTTATAGTTTTTTTCCTTGATTTTGGTATGTAGGAAGGCCTAGAAGTCGGTCATGAGCATGGGATTGCCGGAAGAAGTCTCTTCGCGGTTGATGCTTACAACCCGAAGGCTGCCAAAGCACGCTATGTTGACGCGGTTAAAACCCTCGAGGATGTAGACTTCCCCTTGGTAAGTTTGTTGAATTCTAAGAAGGATGATGGGATGGATGAGGTTTTGGATGGCTTCCTACTGGACGGACCCCTTGCTGGCCTTCAGGAAGCTAGTTATTTATAGCCATGCATTGAGCATCTTTCCGTTCCTATTCACCATGCTGGTGATACAACGGCCATCGGGGAGACTTCCCTGTCCTTTGCTTTGATGAACGTCCTTGCCCGTGCTGAGAGGCCCAAGAAGCATGCTGCGGCTCTTCGCCAACTGATGATAGGTATAGTCTCTGCTCTTCTGTCTTCCTAGACTTGGGTGGGTGAGGCTAGTACTTCCGTGGCCCCTTTCTCCGTTAAGGATTATGATGAAGAAGACACTGATGAGGCCCCGGGAAGCGTCGTTGCCGTCCCTAAGTTTGAGACTTGTCGCTTTTAGCTTCATGTTTGTGCCATGACCTTATGTGGTCTGTTATGGTGGCTAGTTGTATCTTGAACACTTGTACATTTCTCTTTTTGTATGTCGCGTCCGTGTGTGGCTATATCTTTTGTGGCTTGTAAGTAATGTGAACGTGTGCTTTTTTACCACGGCCGTATGTTGGCCTTTTTGTTGTGTCTTTTAGCTTTAACACGTATGTTGCTACCTTTTTATTATTACTGTTGTACGTTCGTAATAGATAGTCTTATGAATATTTGTGGGTTATTCTCCCAGTGTCGGGTTTGCAATACCTCTTACACACCTGAGCTAATTTTGAGGTTGCTCAACCTTTATTATACGTGATAATAAAATTGTGGAGGGTGGCTCCTTGCGTGCGCGTCTTAACAATTGATATAACTTTGTAAAGCCAAAATAATTTTAGGACTTAAAACTTGTGAGGGTAGCTAATCCCCACTTTTTCATTAAGATTTAAAAGACATTACAAATAAAGGAAAATTGAAATATTACCCTCCGGAGCATCATACGTGCCGGTCGGGTGCTTACACTTCATGTATATAACATTTTTAAGATTACAGATGTTCCACGTTCGCGGAAGTTCATTCCCTTTGCGATCTTTAAGCTTGTATGCTCCCTTTCCTAATGCTTCCGTGACTTCATACGGTCCTTCCCATTTAGGTCCAAGTTTACCTCCGTCCGTGGCGTGGCTTGCGTCATTGTTATGGTAGACCATGTCCCCCGGTTTGAAGCTTGTGCCGCGGACTTTAGATTTGTAGTATTTTTCCATCTTAGCCTTGTTTTTTGCCTCTTGAATTGCTGCTTGCTCTCTTTTTTCCTCTATGAGGTCCAAATTTATTTCCAAAGCTTCGTCATTCCTTGTCAAGTCTACTTTCGCAGTCCGGAGTGTTGGCATGCCTATTTCCGCTAGTATGACTGCTTTCGTGCCGTATGTTAGTGAAAACGGTGTCTCTTCATTGCTTGATTTGATCATGTTGCGGTGTGCCCATAGGACGTGTGAGAGTTCTCCTATCCAATCCTTGCTTCTTTCATCCAATTGAGCTTTGATTCCTTCTCCCAAACTTCTGTTTGCTCTTTCGACCAAGCCATTTATTTGTGGATGCTTCACAGAGGCGAAACACTGGCGGATACATAGTTTTTCACACCAGTCCTTGAATGGGTTGTCATGAAACTGTTTTCCATTATCTGATACAATCTCCCCTGGTAGTCCGAATCTGCAGACAATGTTGTCCCATACGAATTTCTTTACTTGATTACCCGTGATAGTCACGACGAGCTTTGCCTCAATCCATTTGGTAAAGTAGTCAATGGCTACAATCAAAAACTTAACTTTGGCTAGACCTTCCGGGAAAGGTCCGGCTATGTCGATCCCCCATTTGTAGAATGGCCACGGAGACATGATGTGGGTTAAGTTTTGTTGCGGATTTCTTGGAATGGGGCGATGGACTTGGCAGTCATTGCATTCCCTTATTAGTTTCCACGCGTCTGTATGCATTGTTGGCCAGTAATATCCTGTCCAGATAGCCTTAGCGACCACGGATCTAGGACCGGAGTGCATGCTGCAAGATCCTTCATGTATTTCTCTAAGGACGTAGTTTGCTTGAAGTGGTCCGACACACCGGAGCCATGGTCCTAAGAAAGATTTCTTGTATAAGGTTTCATTGATCACGGCATACCTGGATGCCTTGCGACGTACCGCCCTTGCTTTCTTTTTTTCTTTTGGAAGGATTTCCTTTGTGAGGTATTTGCATATGGGTGTCATCCATGTGTGTCCTTCCTCCTCCACTATAGCGACGACTTCCTTCTCATTTATAGACTTTTCATTTAGTTCCTCCATAAGTACTTGCTTGCTAAGATGTGCGAAGCTTGTAGATGCAATTTTGCTTAGGGCATCCGCCTTCTTGTTCTCGTTCCGCGGTACTTGCTTGATGGAAAATTCTTTGAAGTTACTTGTGAGCGTTTTTACCTTTTCCAAGTACTGAACCATACCTAACTCCTTTGCAACGTAAGAGCCATTGACCTGGTTGGCTACAAGCCGTGAGTCTACGTTTGCTTGAAGGTTTTTACACCCATTTGTTCTGCGATTCGGAGACCGGCTATTAATGCTTCATACTCAGCTTCGTTGTTGGTGGCCTCAAACCTAAACCTCATGACCTATGTGAATTCGACCCCTTCTGGGTTTGTTAGTATTAGCCCGGCTCCGGAACCATCTATACATGATGACCCATCTGTGAACAAAGTCCAAGGTTCAGGTAGTTCTTCTGGTTCTGTCATAAGTTCATCCTGGGATTCTTCGTCCGGTCGTTCCACGATAAAATCCGCCAATCTTTGTCCTTTGATCGATATCCTTGGCCTGTATTGGATGTCATATCCTTCTAGCTCAAATTTCCACTTTAGCATCCTTTCGATGATTTCTGAGTTTGACAGCAGTTATTTTATCGGCTGATCTGTGATTACCACAATTGTGTGTGCCGGGAAGTATCTTTTCAGCCGCCTGCTTGCGCTGAGCAAGGCTAACACCAGTTTTTCCATGGGGTGTAGTTGATCTCTGGCCCTCGTAGGGCGCTGCTCACAAAGTACCCTAGCATTTGCTTGCCTTCCCTTTCGGTTATTAAGACTGCACTAATAGCTTCTTTGGCCGCGGCTAAGTATATGATTAGCTCCTCCCTTTCCTTTGGTGCGGTCAACATTAGGAGATCCGCGATAAGTTTCTTCAACTATCTGAAGGCTATTTCGGCTTCCTGAGTCCATTGGAAATCGCTCTTCTTTGTGCACTTCTTTAGGGTTTTGAAGAACGGTAGTGATTTTTCAGCTGATTTTGACAGAATCTGTTTAAACTTGCTAGTTTCCCGTTCAGCTTTTGTACATCTTTAAGGCATCCCTGAGACGGTAAGCTAAGGACCGCGTCTGCTTTGTCTGGACATACTTTCAGCCCGTCAACGTTTACTTTGTAGCCCAAGATCATCCCCTCCTGCATTCTAAAGGTGTACTTTTTTAGATTTAGCTTCATGTTTATTTGTCGGAGAGTTTTGAATGTTTCTGCTATGTCTCGGATAATTTCTTCTTCCGTGTGTCTTTTTATGACCAAGTCGTCGACATATACTTCCAGGTTGCGTCCGATCTGCTTTTGGAATGCCCTGTCTACTAAGCGTTGATAGGTTGCCCCGGCATTCTTTAGGCCGAACGGCATCTTTGTGTAACATAATATCCCTTGGCTCGTGATGAATGCTGTTTTTTCTTCATCCTCCTTTGGCATTTTGATTTGGTGGTACCCTTTGTATGCGTCTAGGAAGCACTTGAGAGGGTATCCGCAGAGAGACTCTACTTTCTAATCTATCTCCGGCAGGGGATAACCATCCTGAAGACATGCTTTGTTTAGATCTTTGAAATCCATACACATTCGCCAGCTCCCATCGTGTTTCTTGACCATGACCGGGTTAGATAGCCAGCTGTTATAATGGACTTTTTTCATGATTCCGGCATCTACCAATTTTTCCACATCCTCCTGGATCGCTTTATTTCTTTCCGGCGCTTGCCCCCTTTTCTTTTGTCTGATAGGTAGGCATCCTTCTCGGACATTTAGGCGGTGCTACTCTATGTGTCGCGGGACGCCCGTCCTGTCTGCTGGCTTCCAGGAAAAAACAGCCAGGTTTTGTCTGAGCAAAGCACATATTTCTTTGCGTCCCTTTTCTATTAGGGTAGATCCTATGGCTATTGTTTGCTCAGGGTATTCAGGATGAATGGCCACTTTTATCTTCTCCTCCAACACCGGACTAGTCACAGGGTGTTGTGTGTTAGGTCCGGAGATCATTGCACATTCCATCGGGATGACTATGTTGCTTCGTATCGTCATCGTTCCTTATTTGATTAGGAATTTTAACATTCCATGTGTCGTGGATGGTACGGCATGGATATTTCTTATACCCGTTATGCCTATTATTCCATTGTGTTGGGATGGTGACCTGATAACCATGAAGTTCATCCATGCGGAAGTGGAATGCTCTTCGTCACCTATCTTTACTAGTAGGGATATCTGGCCTATCGGCCAAATGGTTTCTCCACTGAATCCTATGAGTGATGTGGTAGCTGGGATCATCTGGCTTCTTATTTCTAGTCGGAGCCTGACGAAGCAATGTTTGTATAGAACTTCTGAGGACGCTCCTCCGTCCACGTATATCCGGTGTACGAAGTGCCCTCCTATTTCAGCTTCGATGATCATTGGTCCTTCCGTTCCATCTTCCTCTCCTAAAGACGGAAAAGAGATTACTATCTCCAGAGTGAAACTCTGGGTGACCCTTTGTTTGGCTACCCTCTCCCACGGTTGAATCATCAAGATGGCTAGGGGCTTGTCTTTTCAGGCCGTTTCCCCCTTTTTTTGTGCCTTTGGCTTGTCGTTCTGTTTTACTTCTTTGATGAATTATGACAATTTACCTGACTTGATCATTTCGTCTATCTGCTTCCTCAGCTGCATGCATTCGTCCGTGCTATGCCCTGTATCCGCATGGAATTCACAGTACTTGTTTGGACCCCTTTTTTCCATAGGAGTTACCATTGGTGGTGGAGCCTTGAATTTTCCTTTTTCTAAAGAGAAAATTTCTTTCGGGGTTTTCGTAAGGAGTGAAAACCTATCTGGCTTCCGATCCGACCTTTGCTTGTTTTTGAAACCCTTTTTGAAATTTGGCTTGTTTTCTTCTTCTGGTTGCCTCCACGACGCGGGTGCTTTTTTCCGACTATGACTGAATGCGGCGACTTCCCTTTGCAGAAAAGACGTAGTCACCCTGTACATATCGTCCATTAATCTCGGGATTTTCTCGTATAAACGTTTGATCAACTTAGGGTGGGTTATCCCGTACATGAATCCGGAGATCTTCATGCATTCCGGTGCTCCTTCCAAGTCTAGGACTTCTGCTTTGTATCTTTCCATAAAGTCCTTTGTGGATTCTCCATTTCTTTGCTTGATATGGTGTATTTCCACCGGATCCTTGATGTGTTTTGTTTGCTGGAGATAATTTTCCCTAAATGCTGCTCTTAGATCTTCGTAGCTGTCAATGGATTCTTTTAGGAGCTTGTTGAACCAGACCCTAGCATTTCCAGTAAGCGTTGAGTTGAACATATGGCACCACGTTGGCATTTCCCACCTCTCTATTTTTGCAGCAGACTAGAATAGCTTTAAGTGGTCTTTCGGATCCCCGCTTCTGTCGTATGTCTTGACATGGCTAGGCATCCTTGTCCTTGGGAAATCGAAATGCCAGATCCGAGGTGTGAAAGGGTTTCTTTCTTCACATGTCCAAGGCTGAGAGAGATCATATTCATAGGTGTTTGACATGTGCCTCTTTGATTTGGATTTCCAGTGACCTCCCTCGCTGTCTTCACTCTCCGAATATCTGCTGTTTCCTCGGGGCGATGTGCCCCTGTGATGATGCTTCCTTGGTTGCACTTCGGTTCCCTTCGCGTGGGAACTGTGGCGACTGTCAGAGCGTGCGGATGCGCTTTGTTTTCCCCCTAACCTATTGAATACACCACCCTCCTTCTGCGGCCTGGGCCTAGGTGAAGGAGGTCTGTTTCGTCTGAGTCTTCTGAAGACACTGGCAATTGGTGATGGGCTTCGGGAGTGCTTACTTCCATGCTTCCTTCTCGGCTCTGTCCGGGCGGTTGGCGTCTTGGATTCGGAGTAGTGCGACTCTTCGTGATTTCTTGGATTTCTTCTGGATTCATCACCGTAGAGTAGGCGTGTCTTTACTGCGTTGAGCTTATCTTGTTGCTCTTTTTCTTTATGCATTTTTTCAGCGATGAGCGGCAACAATTGGTGGTACTTTTTGTCGCACAGTTCTCTTAGGACCTCATCAGACATAGGCTCCTCGAGACCATGTGGACCACTTCTTCCTCCGGTGTTCCGTACGTCGGACGTGGGAATGGTCGGGGTGTGCTGTTCGCCAGTGCTCATGATAAGTATTTTAGAAAACGTGGTTGTGTTAGGGTCCCACGGATGGCGCCACTTATTAGTACAAAATAAGTGTCGGGCTTAGAATAGGGCTCAAATCCTTCGTTGAACCGGGCCTCCAAATGATTTGAGTGTCAGATCTTGTACTAGAGCAAGAGAGATGAGATGATTTCCTGCACAATCAAATAAAAACTGTTAGCCTTACCGTGGGGACGGACCCCACGATTAGACTCAGGCGTGAGAGTAAGTAAACATGTAGAGAGAAAAAGTATGTGTATGTAGAGTGAGAAAATCATCATGTTTATTGTGTCAGGGGGTCCCTTTTATAAGCGAGTGAAATATTAGGGTTTCCTAATATTTCGTTTGTTTCGTTAGTGGTCGGAGTGGGTCCCTTGTCGGGCAAGGTTCCGCAGTAATCGTGTGTACGGATGCGTGTGTTTTCCGCGGACGGAAGTAGCCTATGGTTAGGTCCGCGTCCGTTTTGCTGTGTCCGGGCCGTTACCAGTGCAGGATTGGGTTTAGTTTCGGCCCATGACTGCTACGTTGGGCCCAGAAGCCCAAGTGGTAGTGTGACCCAAGCCCGGAGGCTTGGTATACCTACTATACGTCATCAATACCCATAAAATCTCTCACGAAGTTAAATTTCACGGGTAATTTGTGGTTAAATTATTGACGCTAAAAAGATTCTCAAGAAATACCCATAAGTTAGTTGACTGTGAGCAATCAACGTGGATAACTTTGTGTGTAAATTTAATTACCCACATTTTACACACTTTTTCATTTGTGAGTATTCTTTTGTGGGTAAATATATATTCATGCCTTTATTTGCATTGTATTTATGTGGCTAATTTCTCATAGGTAGTAATGTTTATGTCATCTCATATTAGTATGAAGCAAAGTTTTGAAAAACCAGGTCTCTAATCGATCGGTCAAGTCATTGGGTCATTGGGTCATCGGGTTACCGGTTCAAAGGTTCGACCACCGGATCAACTCGATCTTTCACAACAAATAAAAAAAGTATATATTTGCAATGTAGGGAAGTTATCCCTATATATATGTATATATATATATATATATATATGTATATATATATATATGTATATATATATATATATATATGATAGTAGTAAATATAATATTATATATATATATATATATATATATAAAATAATATAAATATATAATATATATTATATATATATATATATATTAAATATAGTATCATAAGTTAGTCCTTGGGGACTAACACCATCAGCTATGTAGCACCGAAACGGGAACGGCTAAGGGATACGGGAACGATACGGGAACGGGAAACGGCAAAAATCAAAAATTCCCGATACGGGAACGGCATAGAAACGGCAAGAAAAAAATATAAAAAAATTAAAGAAAATCCAAAATAGATGTAAATTGTAAACTCCAAAAGTACTACATCTTGCAAAGGTAATTAATTATCAATAATGAAATCATTTTCAAATTCCGGTTCATCTAGTGAGAGATCGGCAAACTCCAAAAATCCTACATCTTCCATTGAATCAAAAGCATCTCCACCAACATCCCACATCTTTTCATCATCATTCGGATTCCTTGACAAAAGTCGGAGATTATTATGGATGAAAACCAAGTCTTGAGCACGACTTGTAGTCAACTTGTTCCTCCTAAGCGAGTGAATAAATGCATAAGTACTCCAATTAGGCTCAGCACAAGAAGATGAAGTAGGTTGTCTAAGTAATCTAAAAGCCAAAGTCTGGAGAAATGGAGTTTGAGCACCAAAGTTAACCCACCAACTCTTGGGTTCCATAGTACCCATCATTGAAATGCTTGTTAAATCAGAAAAAACTCCACTCTTCATTGAAAACATTGCATACTCATTAAGTACCATGCTATGCTCATCAGCACTAGGAAACAACCTTCGAAAACAATTTATCCTTTCTTGTGAAATTTTTGCATCCCTATGTAGAGCACTTCTTGTAGAATCCTCGAGTAACCATTCATCACTATAATATCTACAATATTTAAAAGTCAAAACATAAGTATATAATAGTAATCAAGCATATAGTTTAAAATCATATACCTTGGATTTAAAGAGTGAGCTAAACAATGTAGGGGAGTGTTATTCTTCGTCCATCGAGCCACTAAAATATCTTTTACAACATCATAAAAGAGACTTCTTTGAGATGTTGGACGCTTTTCTTTCTTGTAGATCTCAAACTTCACTTTCTCAATCATCGAATCCCACATCTCATACACCAAGTGCAAACATGGTTTGTCGGTGTCACAAGCTCTAATCATATCATATATAGGTCCAGTGAAACTAAGAATATATGATACTTTATCCCACCATTCATCATTCACAATCTTTTCTTTAACAAAGTTTGCTTTCGCAGTGTCATCTTCTCTATAAGAAGACCATTCTTCGCTTATGACCATAGCTTGAAGACCCGTTTTGATAAGTTTCAATCTCTTAAGCATCACAATGATGGAGGCAAAGCGAGTATCAGCAACTGAAAGCAGTCTAAGAGGAGTAAACTTGGATAAAATTAAGAGTCTCATGTTATGGTTCATGATGAAATTTTTTATTGCAAGCGCATCCCCGTGAACATCCTTTATCCAGCTGCACTGTTCATATGCTAGTGCATTTGTTTCCACATTACTTGGTGAACAAATGTTCTTCATAGCAAGATTAAGTGTATGAACAACACATGGTGTCCAATAGATGTGAGGAAACTGACTCTCTATAAGTTTTCCAGCCGCCTTACAATTTGCTGCATTGTCAGTAATGATTTGCACAACATTTTGATGCCCAATTTCATTGATGACTTCTTTCATCAAATTAGCAATAAAAAATCTATCTTTTACTTCCCCAAAACAATTCACTGAGTTTAGAAACAATGGACCATTACCTGAGGTAGCCATGAAATTGATTAGAGGCTTTCTTGTAGGATCACTCCAACCATCACTCACAATACTCACACCTTTTTCTTTCCATGTAGACCTAAGGGGTTCCAATTGCCTATGGACATTCTCCTTTTCTTTTTGTAGTAAGGTTGTTCTGAGCTTATTATAACCAGGAGGTACATAACCATCAATTGGCAGCAGCAAATTGAAAAGCCCTAAGATAGTGTGGATTTCTTGCAAGATTAAAAGGCAAACCTCCGGTATAAAACATCCTTGCTATTTCTTGATCTAGTTGGTCCCTAATTTCAACACCAAAATCTCTTTCAATAGGTGTTGAACTACCTTTTCTTTTCTTAAATCCAACACCAGCTTCACATGGCAACGCGACTTCTTTCGCATTTGACTTGACTTTCTTCTTCTCATACGCTTCTTCTGCCCGTTTCATCATTTGTTTTTGACCAGCTGTTACGGACTGGCAAGAGAAATCCCAAAACCTATAAAGAACAACACATAAAATAATATAGCCTACTGTATATAATATATATATCAATTCAATGTCCATCTTTTATAGCACGTATTATATCTTCGTGAGTCCATCAAAACTTTTCGCATCATGCATACACTTCCATCTTTTATAGCAATGTATACATTCAAGATATTTATACGCTGGCCCATTCTGTAAACTACTACATAAAATTTGACAACATAGAAAGGGTTTTTTGTGGATGAGCATTACCTTTTAGTCGGTTTTGTTTACATAAATCGGGCTATGCTACTGGGCTTATGAGCTTATGAAATACTATTATACTTCATAAGCCCACCCTATTTAAATTTTATTTTATACGGTCCATAAGCCCAATCGCATATTATATACAAGGCCTTTTAAAACTTTGTTCGATCCAAACGGTTCAAATTAAACCGGGTTTTATAATTTTTTTAAGCCCAGTTAGACCCCCTGGTTTGAAGTGACCCGGGTCAACCCGCTTCTCGAGACCCGGCCGGGTTTTTGTTTTTTTCGTGTTTTTTTACAAATCAACCAATTTTATCTTACATTATATATAACAGGATACATAAATGCCACCTCATGCCATTTAAATGTCACATAATCACCAAAGAATGTCACCTCACCCACAATTTAATCCACGTCACCATCTTTTAAAGACACCTAAGCATTTTTTTTAATCCACATAGGCAGCCAAGAATGACATGTAGGCATTTATTTATCCACGTATGCATGACAAAAATATTGCAAATAAATTCATGCTAAAAGTCTATGCACCCACAGCATATGTGTTTACCACTAGAGACATCATCTTGGATGCCATATCACTACTAATTTTTTTTTAATTTTTAGGTAAATATTCTATTTAGATAATTTAAGAATTGATTTCCTAAAGATATCAATCATCGAAATTTTTTATATATTATGTAAACCGAAAGTTCATGGCATTAAACCCTAATGAAGTATAATGTATATGATAACTCTGAAGATATTGAAGCCAGTTTACAACGCAAACAAGAGGATGTTATGAGTAAAGAACGAACCTTGGTTTATGCTCATAATCATCAGGTATATCAGATTTTGTAGTCCACGAGTATCTGATGATAATGTTATGTGCTTTAGTATTCGAAAATATTATCCATATAATAAAGATTTTGAAAACAACTCTTATTAGCTTGGATTGTGGGACTGGTCCTAATTTGAGATTTCATAATGTTATGTTTGATATAAAGATTTATTGATTATTAGTTTTTGTAGGATTTAAAGGAACATAAGTCTCATTTAAATAATTGATTCTATAAATATAGCTATCAAAACTGTCATAATTATGTTAAATAAAGGGAGTTTGGGGGTTGTAAACATGTAAATACACATTGACTCTTTGAGCAATGGTCACCATGTTTTACCAGTTCTTACTGACATGTGCCTGTTTGTATTTTATTGTATCTTATCCTGTTGGTATGCCATGTGCTGAACACATGTTGGTTGTGTCTACATATTTGAGACTTAAAGAAACAAGGGACCGTCTTGCTGCAAAGTTGGAAGCAATTTATACTACTTCAGGGGAAAAAAAGATAGACGTAGTTACTCATTCAATGGGTGGTCTTCTTGTCAAATGCGTCATGAGTCTCCACAATGATGTATGTTACCGTCTTCCTTTGTGTTGTTTTTCATGCTTCGGTTTCATTTTATTTAATTAAAAGTGAAGCCGTTATATATAAAATAATGTTTTGCAGATTTTTGAGAAATATGTAAAGAGTTGGATAGCAATTGCTGCACCATTTCAGGGTAGGTGACTTGACTGATGCAGTCATTTTAAAATTTTGCAAAATATTGGAACTTCTGAATAGTTTTAGATATGTTTACAATATTAGAAATAGCCGCAACAGGGATTTGGGACAAATCTCAGAGAAGCTTTAATGTTCAAGTATCAGATGTCAAAAATGTTATTATCTGGGGTAACCACTCATCAACTACGTACCCTGATGTCACACACGCAACTGTGGGAGACAAGCCTGTCCCAGAGCTTATCAAGGACGATGAATGGGTTGGTGGCATTGACAAGAAAAACTATTTGAGGTACTTCATCTTTGACCCTATATATAATGATCATAGCATTTAACTTGTTACTTTAGTGAGTGTTTTCAAACAAACCATATACATAACTCTTGCAATGTATGTCTGATATGGAAATCCATTACTGCAACAGTTTTATAACAACCCGTAATTTTCCAGTAATTTCATTATTGTAATATCTACTTACTATATTAAGTACAACCTTTTTCACAGGAATATTTTTTGTTTTTATTACATTCCATTATGTAACCTAGTTTACATTTCTAAAGTAAACGAGCTCACGCAACCTCTATCAATGCCATCTATATCTATGTTTATATCATGTAAACATCCTATATGTCAAGTCTATATCTTAATATCATTTTACCAAGTACATTATCCATTTAACGTACTTTTCAAAACATTATATCAAAACAAGCATTACACGTTAACGTTTATGTCAAAACCCTAATTATATGTAATGTGTACATATAAAATGAATGTGCGAGCCTTTAAAGTATGTGTACAAGTGTACAATGCATCACATTTGAATTATATTTCCCTCTAAGTCAATGTACAACTAATTTAAGCTCAATGTACAAGTTAATAATGCCTAAAAACCCAATTAGGTCATTTAAGCTCCTAAATCATGTTTAAACCTTACTACCACTTTAGTACAAGGTACAAGCACTTAATGCATGACTTTTAAACCTTAAACCAAAACTCTAATTCATCCTAAACCCTAATCTAAAACCCTAAACCCTAAAAACGAAACCCTTAACCCTAATTTCATTTTCAACCAAAAACTAAACCTTAAACCTAAAACTAAGCCCTATCCCTTAATCCTAAGCCCTAATCTCAATTCTAACACTAATCCTAAACCTTAATCTACCCTTAATGCTAACCATAATCTACATTTCAAAACCCTAAACCCTAAACCGAGCCCTAAATAAACCCGAACCTTTTTCCCTCCATTTCTACCCATTTTAAACCCAACCAAGTATCCTAGCACCTCTATAACTAAGCTACTACAGCCCTAATCTGCTTACAAGCACCTCCCTTTCAACTCTTGGCCACCAAGCTTGCTACATCACCACCTTGTCACCCTTGTTTAGCCATGACCTCCAAACACCCATCCAACACCATACACCTTGCAAGGCTACACTCCCTAGCCCTCAATACTCATCTCTAGGCCTCATTAGTCATCACACTATATCACTCGACCCTTAGATAACAAGAAAACTTGTGAACAAAGGTTTCCAAGCCCTATAAATACACGAACCAAGCAACCCTATCA
>BQNB010031381.1:34638-51591 GCA_026074375.1 Tanacetum coccineum | reverse complement strand
TAGTTGCTCTTAAGTTGATTGTCAAGTTTTCAAAGGCTCATTTGCTGTCTTTGCTTTTTGAGCATTTGAGCTTATTTTGGTTTTAGGCTTATTTACTAGATTGCTGAGTTTGCTTGTTTCCTCCTCAATTTTAGTAGTTTAAAAGTACTTTAAGCTCTATTTTCGTTTCAATTCTAGGTTAAGCACATCATAAGCTTTCTAGAACACTTTTTCTTTTTAGATTTGAGCTTAAAATGAGCTTGTTATAAGCTTTTAAGTGAAATTAAGCCCAAAAGCCCACTCACTAAAACAGCTTATTTATAAGTTGTTTTAGAGCTTATTTGTTTAGCATTTTGGTCTTTCTTATTTTTCTTGCATTCCTGTTAGTGTTTAAGTTTTAACCTGAATTTTTCAGATTTTTCTAGCTTTTATTTTATTTTTAATCAATTTTCGAAAGTTAAATTCTTATAAAATCAATAAAAAATAGAAAAAAGTTTCAGAAAAATACAAAAAAATAATTTTTAGTTTTATAAAAAATAGCTTTAGGTTTACATCCAGTAAAATCATTTCTACACTTTTTAGATCTTAAATTTCATTTTTAAGCTTTTATTTTAAATTTTAAAAATAGAATTTTAATAATAAAAATAGTTAAAAATAGTTTTCTTTGCTTTTATAATATTTTAGACTTTTCTAAGCTTAAAAATCATTTTTCCAAATTTTTAGTACTTAATTTGCTATTTTCTAGGATTTAATTAGATTAAAATAGTTTTTAATTCATATTAAATTCAAAAATAATCAAAAAAATGTTTTTCTCTTTCCTAAAATTTTCCTTTGTCTTATCTTAGGTTTAGAATTTTAGTTTACATTTTTAGGAGTTAAATTTAGTTTACTTGCTTAATTGTCACGTTTTAGTTGTTTCCCGTATTAGTTTAATTGTTTTAAATTGTCCATTTTAATTGTTGCTTTAGATAATCAAATCATCCATTTGCTCATTCAAATCAGAATCCAAGCTTAAACGAGGTTTCAATTTCACTAGTCGTTGGGGAAACGACCCGGGTGATCATACTTGCCCGGTTAAATATACGTATTATATATTATATTATATATATTTTTGAGAGTGAATTTTACCAATGGATAACTTTGTAATTTTCTTAATTGCTCTTAGGTTTATATTATATTGTGATATATTTTAGGTATATAAAACTAAGACACCAGTTGGCCAAGTCTATCAAGGTGCAAACCTAAAGTTTGAGTCCCTCTCTAAATCTCTAGTAAATCTTGAAAGATAAAGGGGGCAGTTAGCCGAAGAGGTGCACAAACGAGAAGCGGGTAAGCTTCCAAGCTATCCCGCCCTCAATCCAAAGCATAAGCCAGGTGTTCAACGAATTAAAAGATAAAGAGAGTGTGTGTGTTGTGCGATTAGGAGATAATGGGTGTGACGGGGGTCGGTTGGACAACCCATGAACATTATGTCCCAAACCCCAGAACCCCCTCCCTAACCCATCACCCACCATGCACCCCATGTAATCTTCTTGAGTGTATACAGAAGCTCTATAGCTCTCAGTATCTCTGTGATCACGAGGTTGTGTGTTATAATCTCATCAAATGTTCTCTCTTTTTTTTATATTGTAATCGACTATGAACGTGATCGCTTAGATCGATATAAAGCATAAAACGCACGGCACCAATAAACGTAAAAGTTGTCAACATAAGCATATGTAAACTGATAAATACGTAACACAATAATAACGAAGTAGTTCGATCTCGTAAAGCTAGTCTTACGAAAAGAATTTGGATCCCAAATGCACAAAATCCCTCCCGAGTTACCGACATCATCACTATGAACATAATCAAACGTTAAGTTACCCCAACACGCCCTCACATTAAATAAATCTATAGACTCCATCTTCGTTTCTTGAAGACCTACAAAATTAACTTTATTTTTAATACACAACTCCTTTACCCAATCTTTTTTAGCCTTTTGGCGAGGCCTTAAACATTCAAGGACAAAAAATTCATCTTTTAACCCCAACCTCTCCCTGGGATTTAATAATCCCCGTAATATCTTTGACACACCCATCCATATTGTAACCCATAGTTTGCCCCACCTTCACTACTTCCTCCATGAGACTTAACATAGAACCACCTGTACGCGGAAATCCTGATTTCTTAAGACGACACAAACCCATTGAGTCAGACTTTTTATTAACCGATCCAGAATTTTCTTTATCACCGTCAGTATGCACAAATGAATTACCATCCCCCGCTACCTCTTCATTAATCTTCTTAGCACAACCCCCATCAGAGTACCCCTCATTAAAACACCCAACCGGAGTGAATCCCGGGGGGTATTTCAAGCTGGATGATTCTTGTCGTATAGCATATATAAAATGCTAGGCAAATCCAAACTCTTCACCCTTGACCAAGGTAAAAAGTCAAGACCTACCTAGAAATAAAATATATAAGAGAATCAATGATAAAAAGATTCCGGAAGTATGATTCCCGGGTCGTATGTCCCAACGAGGCTGCAATTGAAAGTTGATCTTGGTTTGATTTAGATTGAGTGAGAATGATTTTGATTGATTATAAGTCCTAACAACTACGGGAAGCAAAATTAGGTATAAGGAAACCCTAAATTACAATCTAATGGAACAAAACCTAAAACGGGCATGCAAAAAATGAGGAAAAAAAATAAAAAAATAAAAAATAACACTACCAGCAGAAACGGTACACTACCAGCAGAAACGGTGCACTACCAGCAGAAACGGTACACTACCAGCAGAAACGGTGCACTACCAGCAGAAACGGAGCTCTAAAACTGCTGATTTTAAAAAATCGTTTTTAGCCAAAACTCAAAACACGAAAGTTGTCCGGGACATGTTTTTAAGCAACTTTAATAAAGTTGTCTCTTGTCTAAAGCTTCAAAGATAAAGTCTTGGTTATGGCATCGAAGGTATCACATTTGAACTTCAATTATATCACTACACTGGCCAAACAAGGACTGGTCCGAGGGCTGCCCAAATTAAAGTTTCAGAAGGATCACTTATGTTCCGCCTGTACTTTAGGTAAAAGCAAGAGACACTCCCACAAACCCAAAGCTGAAGAATCAATTTAAGAAAAGCTCTATCTATTACACACGGACCTTTGCGGGCCAATGAGGATTGTACGTATCAATGGACAGAAATATATATTGGTTATTGTTGATGACTATTCTCGATTTACATGGGTAAAATTTCTACGATCGAAGGGATAGGTATTGAGTTTCGTGATAAATTCTCCAAAATGAAACATCCAAGTCCTTCTCAAAGCAATAGAACGAAACATCAGAACAGATAATGACACAAAGTTTGTCAATTAGACCCTAAGAGCTTACTATGAAGATGTCAGGATCTTACACCAAACATCGGTTGCTCGCACTCTACAATAGAACGACGTTGTCAAAAGACGAAACCAAACTTTAGTAGAAGCTGCTCGCATCATGCTGATATTTTCTAAGGCTCTACTATTTCTCTGGGCAGAGGCTATTGCGACTGTTTGTTTCACTCAAAACCGATCATTAATCCGAAAACATCACAACAAAACACCGTATGAACTTCTCCATAACAAGAAACCCGACTTATCTTATCTTTATGTATTTGGTGCTCTTTGTTATCCCACCAATGATAGTGAAGATCTTGGCAAGTTGAAACCTATAGCAGATATTGGAATCTTCGTCGATTATTCTTCTACAAAGAAGGCGTTCTGAATCTACAACAAGAGGACCCGTCTAATCACTGAAACTATTCATGTGGATTTTGATGAGCTGATAGCTATGGCTTATGAACAATGCAGTTTAGGACCCGGACCTTAATTCTTGACTCAACCCTTATTACAGGACTCGTTCCAAATCCTCCTTCTCTAACACCTTATGTACGACTAACTAAGAAGGACTGGGATATTTTGTTTCAACCGATGTTTGATGAATTCTTCTCTCCTCCACCTAGTGTTGCTTCTCTAGTTCCTGCAGTTGTTGCTCAAGAACATGCTGATTTAACCGGTTCACCTTCCTCGACTTCAATTGATCAAGATGCACCATCTCTAAGTACTTTACAAACTCATCAAGAATCATAATCCCTAGTTGCTTCTCCCGGTGTTGTAGAAGAGTTTCATGATATTGAAGTTGCACATATAGATAACGATCCCTACTTTGGTGTTCCAATTCCAGGACCAAATTCTAAAGAATCTTCTTCAAGGGATGTTATTCCAACTAATGTGCACTCAGTCAATCAACCACCTGAACATCTCAGTAAATTTGACCAAGGATCATCCATTGGATAATGTCATTGGCAATCCCTCACGACCCGTCTCTACAAGACATCAACTACAAAACGAAGCCCTGTTATGCTACTTTGATGCTTTCCTTTCTTTCATTGAGCCAAAGAATTATAAAGAAGCTTTGCAAGAAACTTGTTGGATCGAAGCTATGCAAGAAGAGCTAAATGAGTTCGACCGACTTGAAGTATGGGAGCTCGTACCTCATCCAGATTGTGTCATGATCATTACCTTAAAGTGGATATTCAAGGTGAAATTAGACGATCTGGGAGGTATTCTAAAAAACAAGGCTAGGTTGGTGGAAATGGGATATCGTCAAGAAGAGGGAATCGAATTTAAAGAATCTTTTGCACCGGTTGCATGACTAGAGGCCATAAGAATATTTATTGCGTATGCCACTTACATGAACATGATTGTCTATCAAATGGATGTCAAGACGATATTCTTAAATAGTATATTACGAGAAGAGGTCTACGTCAGTCAACCAGACGGATTTGTAGATTAAGATAACCCTAACCATGTGTACAAGCTAAAGAAAGCTCTTTACAGGCTAAAGCAGGCTCCACGGGCTTGGTATGATTTGTTATCATCATTTCTACTATCCCAAAAGTTCTCCAAAGGTGTTGTTGATCCTACATTATTAACTCGGAAAGAAGGCAAATACATCTTACTGGTACAAATCTATGTAGATGATATAATTTTTGCTTTAACTAATCCTGCACTATGTGAATCATTTTCTGAAATAATGTGTTTAAAATTTAAGATGTCAATGATGGGCAAAATTTCTTTCTTTCTTAGACTTTAAATTTCTCAAAGTCCTAGAGGCATCTTTCTTAACCAATCCAAATATGCTCTTGAGATAATTAAAAAATGTGGTATAGAAACCAGTGACCCAGTGGATACTCCCATGGTGGAAATCCAAACTGGATGCAGATCCACAAGGGAAAGAAGTTTATCTTACACGTTATTATGGAATGATTGACTCCCTTATGTATCTGACATCCAGTAGACCAGACTTTGTATTTGCTATTTGCATGTGTGCACGATATCCGGCTAAGCCTACAGAAATGCACTTACATGCAGTTAAGCGGATCTTTCGATACCTAAAAGGAACAAATAATATAGGTCTATGGTATTCGACGGATTCATATATTGCATTAACAGCTTTTGCAGATGCTGATCATGCTGGTTTCCAAGATACCAAAAGAAGTACATCTAGCAGTATGCTGGGTGACAGATTAGTGAGTTGGTCGTCAAAGAAACAGAAAAGCACAACAATATCCAGTACAGAAGCTGAATACATAGCCTTATCCGGATGTTGTGCTCAAATACTTTGGATGAGATCACAACTGACAGACTATGGCCTTGGATTCAACAAAATTCCTCTATACTTCGATAGCAAAAGTGCCATTGCCTTATGCTGTAACAACGTCCAACACTCAAGATCCAATCATATTGACATTAGATACCATTTAATCAAGGAGCAAGTGGAAAATGGGGTGGTTGAGCTATACTTCGTCAGAACAGAATATCAGCTGGCAGATATCTTTACCAAGGCAATAGGACGAGAAAGACTTAAATTTATGGGTTTAAGCCGTACAATACCAACAAACTTTTACAAATTTATCGATTTGGTATGTGAACTCTATTAATTACCTTTTAATGTAACGCACTTTCATGTTTTGTGTCGATTTGCACAGCCAAACTTGTTTTACCGGATACTGGCATATTTATTACTTTTGTAAATTGCATTGATCATCCTTCTACTTTTGTACTTGGCATATTTAGTACTTAACTTTACAAAAAAAAGTATAAACATTTTTTTTAAATAAGAAAACTTTATAAATATTTTTGCTCCGTTAAAATTATGAAAATATTTATAATTTTTTTTAAATATAAACAAGAATTTTGAAATTACGATGATTTTTATAAACTTCTTTTTTACTTAAAATTGTTTTTATACACATGTTTTTATACACGTTTTTATACACATTTTTATACACCTTTTTATACACACATTTTTGTACACACGTTTTTATACACATATATTTATACACATATTTTGTTACACATTTTATACACGTTTTTATACACACATTTTTAAACACATTTTTTAGGTAAAGGGATTTCCCTGGTAAATAAATTAAAACCAAATGAAGTTCAGGCAATATGGCAAAACACCATATTGAAAATTACAAACACACGCCCCACATGAGCTTCCAACTAAACCAAACAAAACAAACCATGCTACCTAGCCAAAAATAAAATAGATATGAAACATAACACACCAACGACTAGGAATAAGCAAAATACTACGTGGTTCCTGGGTGTATCATCGCAAGAGCAACAGGAAAGTCTCCAATCAAGCCAACATCGTTCACAACCTGCTAACTGCTGCGATTTTTTAAATGTGAAAGATAGAAGCTTTAAACGGACCGTTGAAAAAATACATTCCAATACCTGTTCTTTGGATCTATTACGCTTCTTGAAAATCCGCCCATTACGCTCCTGCCATATGTAATAAGTTGATGCAGCCAATAGGAGTCTAGACATGATACTTCTGACGGATCTTTTTTAGCCAAGGGGATCAACCAAGCAAACCATCAAAGGAAACTAAATTGGACATGATACCAGCTCGAGTCTTAACTCTATCCCAAATATAATTTGAGAATGGACAAACAAAGAACAAGTGTGGATGAGAATCAGGTTGTAAGCCACAAAGAGGACAAAGAAAACTATTTACGTCAATATTATCACCTACATCCCAAGGACGAAGCAAATCCTGGGTCTTCAATCTATTCTTCACCACTAACCAGTTATAAATTGCATGCTTAGGAATGCAATGAGGAAACCAAATAGCATTATACCAAGGAACTACGTCTTCTCTAGGACAAATAGCATGCCACACCTCTCGAACCGAGAAAGGCTTATACTCATCATTTCAGTCCTTCCACATAATCACATCACTCTTCAAAGGAACGAGCACAGGAACTTGTAATGCGTCTAAAATAGGGTATTTAACATACCAATAGTTAGACCATTTCCACAATCCATCTTGAATAACATCAGCAACTTTATTATTTAAGTCAAAACCTTCCTTATAGATGTCCCTATTAGAGATTCGATCCATGCAATTTACAAAAGTATTAAATATGCCAAGTAGGCTTTTTTCTGGTTTTGAAACTTTTTTCCCGGTAGCCTGTTAAAGACTGTGCAAATCGACACAAAAATGAAAGTACGTTACATTAAAAGGTAATTAATAGACTTCACATACCAAATTGATAAATTTGTAAAAGTTCGTTGGTATTGTACGGCTTAAACCCTAAATTTATTATCAACAAGCTTGGAATGAGAAGCATGTCTCCTGAAACGCTGAAAAGACTGACAGAAGAAGAAGAAGAGTGATGGTGGCACATCTTCTTATATCCTATGTAAATATATAAAATCATAAAAACTCAAAAAAAGATTTTTCATTTTTTTATAAAAAGTTTTACAAAAAGAGAATACAAAAATATAAAACCCATAAAAAGAAAATAGAAAATTAAAAAAAATCAGAAAATACAAAAAAAATGTTTTTCATGACATGTCTTCTGAAAATCGATAATATTTTTGGCTTTAGAAATGTCATTCAATAATGAGACGAAGCTGTAAATAAAGTTCGAGCAGAAGTTCTAAATATTTTCAAAAATGTCATTGGTTTGCTATTATTTCAGATAGCAACCCGGTCCTCATTTTAAAGGAAAGTATTTTGCCAAAAAGAAAACATGACCTCACAACGAGAATTAAATTTCTCGGGTATGAATTACTTAATATTCATACAAAGGCTTGTGTATATTTTGCTACACAACCCGTGCTGTCTGTCAAATAAGTGTACGTGTCAGTACATTTATTTCTGAAAAAATAGAGAAATCTTGTTTTTATTGGTGTTGAACTTTAAAACAATATAACTCATCTCAGTTTCTGATCAGAAAAAGATTTTAAAGAATTTTCTATCACTCAAACAATGTCTACAACTCTTTGACTAGAAAACGGGACATTATTTGAGGGGAGAACTGTTCAAATTCCTTTCGAAATGATCTTTCATTTTCAAAAAGTCATCAGGAATAACCCAGGAAAAAAGATTTGACAATAACTGATAATCATAGAAGGGAAGTTAATGAACTCTATCTCACAGGGCTTTAAGATGTTATTAGTTTTCAATTTTAGGGTTTGGTAGAAACTTTAGGGACTTAATCTGCCATTTCCCTAAGTTACTAAAACATTAGTGTTAAAAATAAAAGGGAATAAAAAAAGTAACAAAGACTAGGGACTGTTTTTGCCAAATGTGAAAATCTAACCGGTTATATTCCTTGTGCACATTTCGCACGCACACACACACAAACATAACAAAAGACAAATTCACCATTATTCTCTCGTCATAAATCGCACACTTCATACTTGAAAATCAAAAGTTGTTTCCTATGCATCAAGGTACACTCTAGCATGTTTGTTATCTATTAACCATTACTCGTTCAAAAGGAATTGGCCTAAAACATCTTCATTTAGTCAAATGACTTTAAAATTAAATTAGGGCTGATGAAAATTAAAAGTAGTTGTTAGTCCAAATTAGGTTAGGGGATTTGCTTGTAAGGATGTCAAGAATGCTCGCTTGAAACAGTTTTTGATGATTCTAACTTATTTATGAGATATGTTGATTCTTGTGAACAAGAATCGTGCGAAATATGTGTTTTGGTATGATAGCTTGTGGGTTTGTGTTCTATTGAATGATAAATGGATTCTTATGCTTCTATAACATGTTTTTAAGCATCTAGGAATTTATTTGATTTGTTTTTAAAAGATTCCTGTGTGTGAAATATGTATGAATGTTGCTTAGAGTTGTTGTGTTTGTGGCTATGTGATATAGGAATGCAATTTAAGTCCCTATGAATGCTTAACATGTTCTCCAGTTGCTTTGTTGCCTAAACAAAATGTGGAAATCTTTGGTTGTGATCGAAAATTAATGAAAAGGCTCGAATGTTGCTAAATCTTAATAAATTTTGTTATCTGCTATGATCCTTGAAAGATTTGTGTTGTTTGTGATAAAGATTCATGATTAAGATGTGAATTAAGATCAATGTTTGCCAAATAAGTTAAGTTGAATGGTGCGAAACGCGATTGATCATACACATGCGGAATATGTTAAAACATAAAGGTGCAAAATATGTCATGCGGGATATGTTCATGATTAAGTTGTGCAAAATATGATGTTTTATGCGGAATATGTTCTTTCATAAACTGTACGAAATGTGTAGTTACATAAGCTATGCGAAAATATAATAGGTGTAATAAAACGTGTGAAATATGTTAGTTTTATGAAAAAAACTTTGCCTAAATTTTTTAAATTCGTATGAAACATGTTTGTTATGATATCTTGTAACATATGTCATGATTAACTTTGTGTTATTTGATCTCTGATTGAATGTTAGACTTAGGATGAATTTGATTTGTCAATTGACTTAGATAGTTGACTTTGACCATTGACCATAGTTGACTTTATCCAATTAGTGTTTTAAAACGGACATAATTGCATGAAACATAAACACAGTCTTCATCTAAACCAATCACATCATCAAGGATAATCAATCCAATCAGTAATATATATATATATATATATGTGTTGTATATAAGTTGTATTGGTTAATTCTTAAGCAGAATCACGAATCAAGAGGAAATTCAATAAGCCGCTCGTGATGAGGCATGGCTTCCCAAGGCTAATAGAGTCAAGATCAGTACCACAAACGTGAGGATTGATCCCACTATGACACAGAAAGAAGAGACTTAATAAGTCATCCTTAACATCATTAAGAACACTACTTTCTACAAGGCCTTCCTTGCCACTACTGATGTGCTGGAAATCTACATGCAACAATTTTGGCACACAGTTACCAAGATTAAGGAGTCAACATTCTATGAGTTTAAGCTAGCAAACAAGAAGTGTCAATTTGATGTTGAGGTGTTTCTCAGGCTCTCGACACTTGCCCAAGAGTTCAAGGAAAAGAATTCATTGAACCTCCATCTGAAGAGGAACTACTCACCTTTCTTATTGGACTCGGATACAAGGGAGAATTGACTCATCTGCCAAAATGCTCATTGATCATATGCACCAACCTTGGAGAACCTTAGAATCCATCATTAACAAGTGCCTTTCAAGGAAGATAACTAGCAATGACAGACTTCATCAATCAAGAGTTGCAATAATATGGGGTATGTTCTACAAAAAGAACGTCGACTTTGCTGAGTTGATTTGGGAGGATTTTTCATATCAAATTGACAACAAGCAGTTGAAGAAAGGAAGACGTGAAAACATGCCTTACCCCAGATTCACCATATTAATCATCAATCAATTCCTCTCCTTACACAAAACCATTCTCAAAGGACTGACTTTTAGTCTCAATACCATCAAGAATGACGGTGTTCTGATCCGAATGAAGTTTGTCAGAATTGGAGAAGACGTTCAAGAATCTGGAAAAGCCATTCTAGACACGATGATGACTAATAAAATCAAGCAATCAGAAGCTTATAAGGCATTTATTAACTACTCCAGATGCTTGGTACCACCAAAGAAAACCAGAGGTAAAGGTTCAAAAGGCAAGCAGCAAGAAGTCAATACAAAGAAGAAAACCGTAATCACTAATGATGACAAAATAATCACTAATGATCCAGATGTTGCTTTTGAGCTAGGAAAGTCTATCAGCAAGACCGATGTTGAAATTGCTGATGAAACAAGGCGGGTCCATGAAACTCATGCTCGTCTTGTAACAGAAAAGGCTACAAGTGAAGAAGCATCTGAAGAATCTGGCGGTGAACTTTCTCATAGAGTTATTGGGCGAAGAAGAACATGAGGAGTTACCATCAGAGACACTCTAAGTGTTTCAAAGAAAAGTCCACCTGCTAAGCCTCGGAAACTCAAAGGCATCCAAGTTATAACTGATGAAGAATGATTTATGGCTGACACAAGAAAGCAATGTAAGATAGCAGGGAAACTACCAAAATAGTACAACAATCTGGAGGTTCAAGTGAAGGAGCTAGTGTTACACCAGAGGTTCCTGATGAACCAAAAGCCGATTCTGTAGCTAAAGCTAAACATAATGTCATGATTGATTAGGGTTCTGAAGAAAAAAGTGACAAGTCTTATTAGAATGTAGATGAAATTCCATGGGTTTCTACAAGTGATGAAGAAGAAAAGGGTGATGATGATGATGATAGGAGCATTGACATTGAAGAAACTGATGATGAAAGAAAAAATTATGATAATGGAGATCAAGCAATAACTGATGTTGAAAAGAATGTTGCTAAAAAGACAAAAGTAGAACATGGTGATGAAAAGCAAGCCGAAGAGGATCAAGACGATGATGATCAAGATCAGAAAGATCAAACCGATAATGACATAATAGGGATTCTCATCACTATGCCACAAAAGGAGAAGCCTAAACTTCCAAGATCAAGCTCAATCCGTTCTCTATCATTAAATTATGGTAATCAATTTCTCAATCTTTCCTCTGCTTCATCTTTTGTTGGTACAATTAAGGAAACTACCAAAGCAGAGATTGATTCTTTGTTAGATGTACAAATCCAACAAGAAATCCTTTTTGACCTCTTAGCTCCATTGCTTGATGTCTTAGTCTCTGTCATTCCTCCACAAACAACTACAACATCAACGCCACTTACAACAACACTTAATACACCTCTCCCTACACCACCAATCATAAGTACCGCTACAACTACCACACCTATAATTTCTGATTCTCTACCAGTAGTTGTCCAAAGAGTGTCTAATTTGGAAAAAGAAGTTAAAGAGCTCAAATAGGCTGATCACTCTACAATAATTCTTGCATTAATCAGATCACAAGTACCATTAGTTATAGATGAGTATCTTGGTTTAACTCTAGGAGACACGCTTCAAAAGGTGCTTCAGAACACACTAAAGAACTTATTTAGCACTTCCCTTAGAAAAGTGTTTTCGAGATCATTAAGGTTAAACGGGAACAAGCTGCCAAAGAGAAAATTCCAAAATACTCCTCAACACCATATGATCAACAAGCTGACAAAGAACAAAAACAAAAGGATATCCTATTCAAAATGATGATGGCATCAAATTCATATGAAATACATGTAGCACATAAAGCTCTTTATGACGCTCTACTGGAGTCTATATTTGTGGATGAGAATGATATAGATAGACTTGCTAATGATCCTGCTTCTCAGAGGAAAAGATGACATGACGACAAAGATGAAGACCCTTCTACTGGATCATACCAAGGGAAGAAAAAGAGAAAGAATGGAAAGAAGTCAAAATCGTCTAGAAAATCTTCTGCATCTAAGGAATCATCAAAAGGTAAAACCCTACCTAAATCTTCAAAGACTGCAAAATATGTACATGCAGAGGAGACAGTTGAAGAACCTACTCATGAGGTGGTAATAGATGTAGAAGAACCTGCTCAACAGAATGTAGAGAAAAATGTTGATCACCACTGAGTAAAGATGCTCTAAAAACTTCAAAGATTCCAAACAAGGATTCGTTCAAGCAACCACTAAGACCTCCCACTCCAGATCCTGAATGGAATACAGTCCAAACCATTAGTGATGAACCAGAGCAAACTTGGTTTACTGATCTGACACGTGCAAAAAAACCTCCTCTTACCTTTGATGAACTCATGGCAACTCCCATTAATTTTTCCAACTTTGCAATGAATAGACTCAAGATTGACAACCTAACTCAAGAAGTTTTGCTAGGTCCAGTCTACAATCTGCTAAAGGGTACATGCCAGAGCAGCATTGAGCTTGAATATAATATGGAAGAATGCTATAAAGCTCTGACTGTTAAACTTAATTGGGAATACCCTGAAGGCGATCGATGCCTATTTGACTTGCGCAAACCTCTTCCTCTGAAAGATCGTTCATGTCATCTAACCGTAGCTGCTGAATATTTCTTCAACAACGATCTTGAATACTTAAAGTCAGGATCAGAGGAAAGTAAGTATACTACATCAATCACCAAGACCAAAGCTGCAAAGTATGACTTAAAGTTCATAGAAGATATGATTCCTAATCAATAAAGCCTAATCAAGGTAGGATACAACAAGGATGATGCATTCGGAATTGCACACTGGGGTTACGAACGTAAGCTATGGTATAGATCACAGATTAACAAGTTCTCTCCACATGATGTGTACTCAACATTAAGAATCCTGAGCGTAGTCAGTGTACAAGTTGAAAAACTGCATGGGCACAGATATTTGAAAGGGATTGTTGTGAGAAGAGCTGATCGGTAGCTATACAAGTTAAAAGAAGATGACTTTCCAAATCTACATCTACATGACATTAAAGACATGTTACTTCTTCAGGTTCAACACAAGTTATTCAACCTTGAGGGTAGTGACATTGTCATCTTGGCAGTTGCACTGAGAATGTTCACCAAAAGAATCATTATTCAAAAACGTGTCGAAGATGCCCAGCTTGGTGTAGAAAGTAATCAAAAGAAGCTCAATCTCACCAAACCTCGAGAAGATTTTCCCAACATCTCTACCAAAGAACCATACACTCCATCTTTCGATCCACTCGGGGTTGTCTATGAAGACTCAAGCAACCGGAAGAGACTAATGTGAGCTGATGAGCTCTACAAGTTCTCGGAGGGAACACTCAAGTTTGTTCAAGACAAATTCTATTATAGGGTGCTCAACTTCATAATGGGCTACAACAAAGGCGTAACTAGGAGAAAATGGTCATCTACAGATCAGAGACGATTAAAAATCATTGTGAATATGATCAACGAGCTACTGTGGGAGAGGCGGATCATGCGGAACTTGGAAAGAATGGTGGGTGCACGGGAACTTGAGATGGACTACAAGCTGATGCAGAGGACAGTATGACCTGGTCATACTTTGTCTCCTTATCATAAGAGGTCCAATTTCATTATCTATCTTGTGAATATTTGTATATATGTAGTGTAGGAATGTAAAGTAGCTAAGAAAAATATGTTTGAAGTAACAAATTTTTCAAGAATTTTTTTAGTAAATACAAAATCTTCTTTCAAATTAATGTACTTCAACACTATATAATAAAGAATTTTTTAATAAATTCAAAAAAATTCAAATTAACGTATTCAACACTATATACCACCCTTATAAATTGAAGGGGAGCATTAAAATGTTCCTAATAAGGCTTGCTAATAATCAGAACATTTTTCTCCCAAAACAGTTTTCAAACATATTTGAATCAATTGATATCTAAAATATCAAGAGATTTGACGTTTTTGATAAGGGGAAAAAATGTGATTAAAATATAAGACTTATAAATGTGATCCTAATGACTCTAGTGCAGCTTCTTCCTCGTATTTGCAAAACATTTTCGAATATCGATGCACATATGTAGGGGGAGCAATTTTGGAAAAGAAAACATCAAGGTATAAAAAGTTTTGTTTTATATCATCAATACATTGATTGAGTTTTTCAAATGGTTTTAAGGCTATAATAACAATAACCAAAGACCGACCATGTACTTAATTTTATGGAGTTATAACGTGGTTAAGGCTAGGTATTCCTTCCCATGATCCAACCAGAACCGGAGGGATCTACCAAGGGACAATCCATTAGATAAAATAGAAGTCCATAGGTATGATACAAAAAAGGAGTAAAAGTGAGAATAGGAATAATGCAGACTAAGACAGAGCTAAGACTGGAACAAACCCAACAAGATATTAGTAATGAAGTCTTGGTAAGCATTGAAGGGGTTAGAATGAAAAAGAAATATAAAGATAAAGGGTGAAAAGAAAAAAGCCATCCTTACACTTAGGCAGAAACTAGGTCAATACATCTGCTATCAGAAACACTAAAATGTTGTCTGGTAGTGAAGATAATCATCATGGACCCAGTGATGTAGTGCACAACCCTCCCCAGCCACTCAAGGTCTCTCAAAAGACACTTGTTTCATTTCTCACGGAGATTAAACACATTTCTGTTAGGAATACAAAAGTATCAATCACTTCAATAAATATCGTTAGATAGCTCGTTAAGTAATATTTAGAAACTAAATAGGCTAGTTATGGAAAAGCCCATGGAAAGCCCATGGACAAAGCCCATGGCCGGCCTATTGGATGTATAAATACCCTTTCCATGCTATGGAAAGGGTGTTGGTTGATTCATTTTTCACATACAATCTAATTTTACTCTCTTTCACTTTCTCTCACTAGAATCTTTTTTTCTACCTTTATCTCTCTAGTTCTTTGTGTATTTGTTTAAAGATTACTTATATTCTACAATTGGTATCAAGAGCCATAGGGTGATAAACAAGTGTTGTGTGTGTTTTTATTAATTTTCTACTCGTCCACTTTTGATTTTTCTTTGGTTTTGAAGCTCTGTGAAACACTAAAAGACCTTATACTTTGGTATTAAGGACCTAGTATCTTAGTTATACAAGGTATACAAGAAAAGATCCAATAAAACATCATTTTTTTACAAAAAAAATTTTGTTCGAAAGTTTAAATTAAATCAAGATTTCAAAACTTTTTGTCTTAAAAACCATAAAGTTTGCATTTTTAAGGTTCTTTTAGGCTTAGAATTACTAGTTGTACAAGAAAATCTAAGAAAAAAAGGTCAAAAGTGTGTCTTTTAAGGTTTTGAATTTTGGTTCAGGTGACTTATACGTAGTTTAACCTTGGGCGATTTATACGCGTTTCAACCTTGGGCGATTTATGCGTATTTTAACCTTGGGCAATTTATACGTGTTTTAACCTTGGGCGATTTATACGTGTTTTAACCTTGAGAGCGATTTATACGTGTTTTAACCTTGGGCGATTTATACGATTTTCAACCTTAGGCGATTTATACGTGGTTAACCTTGGGCGATTTATACGTATTTTAACCTTGGATGATTTATACGTGTTTTAACCTTAGGCGATTTGTACGTATTTTAATGTGAAAAAGGACATAGATGAGATTGAGACCATCAACATAGAACTGGAACATAGGGTGGCAAAACTAATTGCTAAAAATGAGCATTTGAAACAGACTTATAAACAACTCTATGATTCAATTAAACCATCACGTGTTCGTACTAAAGAACATGCTGAATCTTTAGTTAATTAATTAAATCAAAAGTCTGTTGAAATTACTGATTTAAATGCTCAACTTCAGGAAAAGGTTTTTATCATAACAACATTAAAAAATGATCTTAGGAAATTAAGGAAAGGACATAGTTGACAATGCTGCCCAAGTGTCAAATGCTACCACTATTGCTCTAGGAATGTATAAGCTTGACCCAGTAACCTTGGCTCCTAAGGATAAGAATAATAGGGAAACTCACATATACTACCTTAAGCACTCTATGGAACAAGCTGCTATTCTTAGGGAGATAGTTGAACAAGCTAAATCGCTAAACCCTTTAGATAGTGCATCTTACTCTGCCTGTAAATATGTTAAGCTAATTCAAGAGTTGCTAGGCTATGTTAGAGATACTTGCCCTGATATTCACAAACCTGGTGAGAAATTAGTTGCTGTTACGCCTATCAACAAGAAGAAAATAGTTAGGTTTGCTGAACCCATCATATCATCAATGTAACATTCGAGAATTTTCGAATTTAGTATGACGATGTCAATCTTTGACTTTTTGGGTCTGGCTTGACTTCTA
>BQNB010031381.1:0-33876 GCA_026074375.1 Tanacetum coccineum | reverse complement strand
CTGCGTGTTACAATCATTGTTATCATACCTTAGATGAGTCCTAATAACGATCTATGGAGTCATTATAGGATTCCACAATTGGTATAAGAACCACAGAGAAACACCCTACTTCAGATCTTTACAAAATGTCTCAACCTGCCAATGATGAGTTTTCTCAACACCTCAGTGATGATGAGGCATCAAACCATGAAGATGCATCAGACACTGGTGATGCACATAAACAACAACAACAACAGGTGATTCCTCAAACAACTGCTATCTCAAATATCAAACCCCCAATTCTAAAGAAGGAGGAGTATGATATATGGGCAATGAAGATGGAGCATTACCTTGAATACATTGATAATGAAGTATGGAAGGTAATTCAGAATGGAAACTCCAAGAAGAGAATATCAGATAGGATGGTATTGTTCGAGTATACTTTCACCCAGTTACTGCGGACAGAATAATTTAAAGCTGTTGAAAAAGAGAGGAAAGCTAAGAATATGTTGCTGATGGCCATTACCAAAAAGAAGCAATGAGAAGATTTCAATGGAATGGATGATGCTAAAAGAGATATGGGAAGCCATCAGTAACTACGTTATGGTGGTAATGCTATTCAAAGACAAAGCATAAAGGCTGGTTTTCCAAACATAACAGGTTTGAAGCATTTAAAATATCCAATTCAGAAGGGTTCGAAAAAGGGATATGACACAATTTTCCATAGTACTTTCTCAATTGAAGGTCTCCATGTGTGCTGAAGTATAACTGAAGATGCAAATCATAAGTTTGATAGATGTCTTTGCCCCAGCATGGTTCAATTGGCAATGACAATGTAGAAACTAATCCAGAGATTGATAATTTATCATATTGTTGATTTGTACAATAACCATAGAGTTGTTTGGCAAGAAATTCTCAGGTGTCTTCAAAAAACACATATTCAAGTGCTCAATGTTGTTTTGTTCACAACGCATAATGTAGCACTAATTAAGAGTTTAAGTCTGGTTTTACTGGTGCCTACCACTTCACATGTACTCCTTTCTACTTCTTCAACCATTGTTCCTGAAAAAGAATGTTCTTGCTGGTTTTTTGCTGATGAAGTAATCATATTCCTCTATGCCAAACAATAGAGGACTGGACTTACTTCATGGAAGTTCTGGAATAAATTGATGATGTAGAATTGAAGAGAGGACATAAATTGGCAAATAGCAATGATTGCTATAGAATGACGAGTGCTATAGAGAAAACAGGAAGAATGGATAAAACACTTGTTGGTTTGATAGAAGAAAGCTGAATGTTTCAATTGGTCACAAACATGGTCACTTTGCTAGGGAATGTACAGGCATAAGGGGACACTTGATGGAAGAAGGAAAAGAGACCTCTTTTTTCAAGCATCAAGAAAGCAGGGAAGCAAGAGAAGAATCAGATGGGTTTGACTGACAATGGATGTGGGATGGTCATTTAGGGAAGATACATATGTAAGTGAAGAAACAAATAATGCTCTTATGGCTATGAGCTCAAAGCAATCGAGGGTAATTGTGTTCTAAAACTTGCATTGATTCATACAATATCTTCAAAACACTATGTGATGAACAAATGAACAGTTAGGCTGAATCAAGAAGCATAAATACTGCTGTAGTCAAGCTGTTAAGAAACTAGAGAGCTCAACTTGTTACTTTCAAAACATCAACTTTCTTCTTAAATGAAAAGCTTACATCTTTCAGCTAATCGAAATATATATAAAAGATGAATAGCTTAAAAGTATATTGATGCATAGTAATGAATAGCTGTTCAAAGGAAAAGGTAACGAATTACAGAACAACAAGTAGATTCATGGATAAGATTCTTCCAAGAAATCTTTGGACGATTAATTGATTCTGGCATGAGTTTCAAAGACTAGTAAAGTTGGCTTAGGATTTGTAATACAAGATCAAGAGACTCTCAATGTGAGGTTCTAAAGTTTTTGAGAGAAATGAACTTTTCTGTTTTAATGTCAAAGAGGATTCAATGGGAAAGCTTCGTTACAGTAGGATTACAAAGGACTCGCACATTCAATTTTAATGGTGTCTCCCATCCCTTAAGTGGAGCTTTATACTTGATTCTCGATATTTAAATAGATATATAGATAAAATATTATAAATTACAAATAGTAATAGTAGTACAGAGCTATCCCGTTAGATTACTCCAATTCGACGTCTTTAGAAAAAATAATTGGTCTATTTTTCCGAGTGTGTTTCCACGGCAGAAGTGATGAATTAAAATTCACGCAGAGCAAATGTGTTCCCTTTGGTGCTTTGATATGGGACGCTATCTAAGTAAGGTTTTGGTGTTTAAACTGTATTTTTAATCTAGAAAAAAGTTAAACTTAAGAACATTAATTTGCACTCAGAAAAATGTAATAAACATTACAAGGGTCTATATGTATACTTAAAAATTTAATTAATTGATATAAATGACGAAGAATATTGCGTGCAGTTACTCAGGCGAACGTGTAAATGTTAGCATCTCGAAGTGCAGGGGCTTTAGGTTTTTAGGTTAAACGAAATAAATATTCTAAAAAACAAGTTTTAGTGGAAATTAAATCACAAGTAAGTAAAATGACTTTTTAAATATATATTACAAGTATTTAAGATTGCATTGAAAGTATAATGCCGGTATGTATAATTGAGAATATATCTTAGGGCTATTAAGTTTTTTTAACCTTTTTTAAACCCGCATCTACATTGCAAATCAGACGCGATAGAATTCATCTTAACAAGCACAATAAATATACTCACTACTTCATAATGATAAATAGCTAAGCAAAGCCTTGTATTCTAAAGCTACAATATTTAATTGAAAAAGGATAGAAAATGAGATCCTGAATTGAAGAGAGCCCGCAAAAGTATAAACGACAGTATCGCACCCACCTTAGGATGTAGATATTTACGCTTAGAGATTGCTTGCAATCTCACTCCAGAGAGCGGTCTAGCTTAATCAACTCCATAAGTTCCGCGCATTTAGAGGTTCGGTATCGGTTTACAAGTCTACGAATCAACAAAACAGTTTGGTATATATAAAACTAATTAATCTTATTTTATTAAAAATTCTTTATTACTCTAAACTTGTTTATAATAACTTATTACCGATAAAAAGCTGATTGTCTTTAGATAAATATTTCATTAGAAAATGCAATTATTCGTTTTAAAAAATCGTATGGGCCTAGCCCTCAGAATACCAATTTTGTAAACCGTACGTTTTGTGATATATCCAGAACAATGTGTCATACTTTTCACAAGTTGAAATATGACTTTAGATCGAAGTGAGAAACAACCGCAAATAAGCAAGAGTAATAGAAAAGCAAATGACAATAAGAACATAGCATTGTGGATAATATAAGCTGATTTCCCATAAACCAAATTTAAGGCTTATAAAAGTTATTCTAAATCAGGAAATAGATAAAGTGGAGTAATAGAAAGAAAAATACAACTTTATTTTAACCAAGGCTTATAGAAAAGGTATGAGACTTAATTAAAAGATAAGGTCTTGTCATAGCTTGTTGATTACAAATTCACTTCCTAAAATAAGCTGAAAATAAGCTCACAACAAAAGTTTATGATAGCTATAAAAAAAAGATAAAAAAAAGAAAAAAGACAGGGAATTAAACTGTATGAGCAGATAAGAAACTAAAACCTAAGCACAAATCCTCAAAGCATACCTAAAAACCATTCTTATTTCTCAATATAAAAATTAGCCCTAAGCGTTGTCAAGATATGCAAACCACCTCAATATCCTACTTCAATTTTTCCACAATCAGAATCAATTTACAATAAGCCCGATAAGCTGTTCGAAACCCATATATTAAGTGGCCTTAACAAATCCCTTACAACATAAGCTAGAATTGAATATACTACAGACTCCTATGAACGATGTTCGATGCGATAAAGAAAGAAAGAAAAAAAACAAAGTACTCAAAAAAAAATGCAATACAAAAAATGAAGATAGGATAATGTTTTTTTAAAAGGATGGACACCCTCTTTTATATCTGCGTTTTTTTTTCTTTAAGCAGTTGTAGGCCTTCATAATTTTCTTGGACATCTCTTTTAGTTGGGCCAAGTCCACTTCATTCTTCCCATTTGCACTTCTAATTTGGGCCGAGCCTTATCTTCCATGTTGGGCTGAGTTTAATTTATCGTCTGGGTGCAGATTCTTATAATACCTGACTCCCCGACCAGTTGACCTCTCTAAGATATAACGCACGGGGTGGTTTTCGCGCGTCCATGCCTATATATAAGTGGTATCGGTGTGGTAACCCAATAAAAGAGATGGCCACGACTCACCGTGTCGAAACTCGAATTCCTGCGCGGTCTTTCGATCCCGATTTAATGTTCGTGATCGGTTACTTGTACCGATTTTTCGTGCTCGGTTTCGTCCATTTTTCTCTTTATTTTGTCCTTTTTTTTATATTCGTACCTGCACATACACAAACACAAAAACAACATATATTTGCAATTTTTATTATGTTTTTGGTCTTTTGAGTTCGTTTTTCATGGTAAAAGGTATGTATAAAATAGCGAACACCAAATTCCCCCATACTAAAGTATTGCCGTGTCCTCACGCAATATAATAAATACACGCTTAAAACTAAAAATTCCAATCCCCCCAAACTAATCACCTTGAAAAGTAGCAAAGTGCTCATCTAAAGGTATTAAGGAATCAATAGTTTGAAAAGCCCCGTTTTTACCAATTTTTTTTTAAATGTATACACTTATTCCTACTAATATTTTTGATTTTTTTTGATTTTTTTTAATTTTATTTTAGCAACTAACTAATTTATTTGACTTTCGTTATTTTCATAACCGTTAGGGATCATAGAACAAGATGCACTTTAATCCTAAAATGCCCCAAAAAAGGATAAATTCATCGTTCCCTACTTTTCACTTATTCCAAACCAAGCTTAAAACAAAATCACCGTTAAGTACAAGTATAGATGCTAACACTACTCATATTTGCAATTTGTAAACTTTTCACTCCCGACAATTATTATATTTAGGCGAATGTGCTATTTCGAATTTCAACCATGGATCAACGGTTTTTTATGCAAAATCCTATGCTTCACGTTCCACCCGAGAATATTGAGTTTGAAGGCGAGATCATCCCATGTAGCGACTTTCGTCTCGGCACATCCCAACCTCATCGGCTAAGTGACCGGGCTTTTGACACCTCACGGAGACTAGTATCGGGACTCACGGACCTTCGTTTTCAAAATCTCTTAGGTTTTCCGTTTACACATATCTTATTAATGTAATCATGAGAAAATAGTCTTAGTTCAAAAGCATATTTAAATTTAATAAAAATAATTTTCAATTATTAAGCAATATAACTTATTAAACCTCGGTCCTTTAGAAGGCTACAACATCGGCCACGCCTCCGACACGATGTAGCAAACATATTTCGACCTTGAATTATTATTCTTTATTATATTTTTGCACACATTTTTTTTTTTTTGCTATAATCATAATATATTACCGGTGCCTTTTATCTCGAAGCCACATCGATAGCGAGTCGACAAGAGGTTATTCTACTTATTATGACACCGGCCCCCGCCTTATATGAAGACTTTAACATCGGCCATGCCTCCGAGAAGATGAAGTAATCTGGCGGAGATATTTATTCTACTTATTATTTTCTTTATTTATTAATTGCGAAGAGAAAATTTTGTTTTTAGAAAATTTAAGTATAAATTTGAACTAAGACTAAAAATATTGATACATTTCAATTTCAAAAATTGTTGATTTAAGTCTAATTTTCAAAAGTAGCACGTATTATTAGTCCGGTTAAGAGCTTATGGGAGAAAAAGTGACAAATTACACTTATGAGCTCTTAGGATTTCCAAATAATCCTTGCTTAGCATCCAACTTCTACTTAACACTATCATTTTTCGTTCTTCACGAAGATTCGCGAATGCTTAGTCTAAAAGTTAAGGAACAAGCTAGAGCTCAACACGCTCGATCGGGTCAAAATTAATTCTTATTCTACCCAGCAGGAAAGTCAAAATTGTGATAAAACACTTATTTTTTTTTTGGAAATTTTTAATTTTTTAAATTTTTTTTTAAATTAATTTTTTTTTTGGTGGTAAAAATGGGCTTACGTGAAAACAACGGCTGCAGGCATAATCAAATCGAAGATCCCCCCATACTAGAACTAAACATTGTCCTCAATGTTTTACGAAGGGTACCTACGTCATACTAAAGCCGTTTATGAATTATGCTAAAGATAAACGTTAGTCGAAAAGATTAGGATATTGGATTCCCAAAATGAAGCTGAGGATGTGAAGCTCGAGTGAATGAAGGACATAACCGCGAGCACGAGAGTCATCACAATCCGGGAAATCCTGGACAATAAACCACAAAAACACAAGCAAACGAGAATAGAAGAGGCGAGCCTCTATACAACAACAAAACACTTATTCATTACTACTAAGCTAGCATACTACTACTACGATAATACTAGGATAAACATGGGGTGCCTCCCACGAAGCGCTTGTTTTAGGTCACTTAGCTTGACCCGATCCCCCCATACTTGAGCTTGTCAAGGGGGATAGAAATGGGGATGACGAACACCCAAATTTGGAGTGTTGTCTCCATGAATCAACATCGGGCTTTTCTGATGAAAAAGCTTGGAAACTTTAAGGCCCCGATGTGATGAAGAAGGAGGAGATTTCTCCTTTGAAGCAAGAACACCGTGATTGAAAACTTTGTCATCATTTTCGGATGAAAATGGAATTAGAGTATCAATCACGGGGGAAAGAGTAGCAAGAAATCTTGTGGATTCGACTTCAATGCATATTCCCGGATCGTAAATCTTGTTACTATCTCCGGAAGGAGAAGAATCATCAAGATTGGATCCGAGATCATTATGAGAAGGAATGAAGTCGAAATCCATTTGAAGGGCGGGATGGGTGGGCAAAATATTAGGCACATCCACGGGGATGTCTTCCACCATATCAATGGTTGAATCTCCCGAATCGGGATAATCAACATGAAATGATTCGAACTCGGGACGGGAGGTAGAATTATCGTCATCTTCCGAGTCGAAATCATCACTCTCAATACCCGGTGGTATTGAGTCATCACCATCAAGAAAGATGTCAATCTCCTCTATAAGAGAGTCACTATCCTCGACCGGGATATGAGATGGAGGGAAAGACTCGATAGAATTTTCAGAATTAAATTCTTCCGGAGGGCGGGGAGAAGAGTTATCGTAAAGCAAACTTTCCAAAAACAAAATATCTCCCTCCGGACTCAGATCGAGGTTGAATCATCAATATCCCTGTGAAAAGAGTGGGGAAGAGTGAGTCACCGGCGAACACATTCAAGAAGAGAATCAATCTTTGAAGAAAATCAAACAAGTTATTCACGATAAGCAAAAGAATCTATAAGAACGGATTCGGCATCAAAGGAATCATTCCTTAGGGGAATTGAAGTGATAACTTTCCTAAACATCCTCATCCATCAATTGGACTAACCTCATCTAGATCAAAAAGAGGATTGGAAGATATTTTGAATTCCTCCTTATCACTAGAGGCATCATCATCATTGAGCATCACAGAGATTTTTAGAGAAATTTGAGTTAAGTTATCCACAAAACGACACATCACACTCACTTTCGATAACGTAGAATCCTCCCGGGCGTCACTTGGGTTGGGAAAAGTTTCTCAACACTAGGTCTTTATGAATTCGTCCGTTTATCCGTTTCCAGAATTGTGTCGAGATGCTCATCTTCCATTATGGTAGAGATCAATTGCTTCCTCGGTTGATAACGCGGATGTGATTGCAACACACGAAGGAAGTCGCATAAAATATAGTATCTGTTCAAGGGAATAGTACTTTCCTCTTCATCGTCATCAACGTTACGAAACCGGGTAATCTTCCAATATCGATCTTAGCCGCCTTTGCTCTTCTTCTTCAATTCATCCGCTTTATCTTCTTCCTTATTTTATATCAAGTTGACCAACCAAATCACGACAAGATGTCATGTGTCTCCATAAGCTTAAATTGAGAATTGAGAAAGCATTTTGATGCATTGAAGATAGGAGAATTATTGACGGTATATTGCGGGGGTTGAAATTTTGTCAAAGAACCAAAAGAATAGAATCATAGCACCGGATTTTGCTCATGATAATAGTCCCTTCATCAAGTGGTTGACAATTGGTAAAATTCATGAGGACCCCAACAATTTTCACAACAAAGAAATTGTTGTTGGTGAGAATTAATCAAATTGTCATAACCAGAATAATTAGAATCATAACATGGATTAGGTTCATAATAATTCAAGCGGTTTGACATTGAAAAGCCTCATGCGGGCCCCCGCAATTTTCACAACAATAGATATTATGTTGTTGAAAATCATGAAAATCTTGGCGGAAATTACAGCTTGATTGTAACACGGTTCCGTATAGTAAAACATAACTTGAGGTGTACAATATGACCATAACGAGCATCGTTCCCCACAAAATTCACAAGAATTATGATAGGAGGTTTTGGTGGGAGGTGGTTGAAAACGTTAGGAAGGAACATCAACAAGTTGTTACTTTTGCGATTGCAAAATCCTCGCGATCACGAACTGTTCGTAGAACTAACAGACTTGTTACACACTTGAGTTAATGGAGTTGATACGTCCTTAAACTAACGACCGAGTACCATAATTCGCCGTCTATCGCATAAGCTCTTACGCGAGCTCCTCCCAATTGTTAAACTGTACTGCGACTCTCAGTCAGCCATAGCAATATCATGCAACCCCGTACAACATTCGCGAACAAAGCACATCCATACTCGGTATCATTTCATAAAGGAACAGGTTGAAAATGGTATAATTGAATTATATTTTGTCAGAACTGAATACCAATTAGCTGACATGTTTACGAAAGCCCTTCCTGAGGATCGGTTTAAGTATCTTGTCAGAAGGATTGGTATGAGATGTTTGACTCCAGCTGATCTGGAGGTTCTGACAAATGAGACTGCTTGATATCATCATCAAACATCACCATGTAAATATTTTTGAGAAAAGCAAAATACAAAAATATAAAACTTCAAAAAGAAAATATAAAATCAGAAAAACAGAAAATTTCCAAAAAGATTCTTCTCGACATGTCTCTTGGAATCGATAACATTTACGTGCTTAGAAATGTCGATTAACATTGACACGGGCGTGTAAATGAAGTTCGAGCGAGAGTTTTTCAAATGTTTTCAAAACATGTCATTTCTAATTTTCTAAATGGCTTATGTGCAAATATCAGTACATAACCCGGACTTCAAATAAAGGAAGGTTTATAACTTATCCTCACAACGAGAAAATTAACGTTTCTCGATCTTGAGCTGTTCTTACAAGACATTCAATGTTTTTTAGCTTAAGAAAAAGGATAGTGTACGTATCAGTGCGCTTACCCTTAGCGTTAGAAGAGAAGTCCTCTAACATTTGGTTTTTCAAAAAGTTGAACACAATTTTTCAAGAATTTCTCGATGACAATTCATAATCTTTCAAAATTGTGTGTTCAACACTCCAACCCTCACAATGTTTTCAAAAGACAACAATTTCTCAATTGGTCCTATTTTTGAGGGGGAGTTTTTCGAAAAACAAAGTTTTAATGTTTTTGGATACATCAACAACGACAACTCTTATGTATTCAAAACATTATTGATCCATCCAAATCAATACATATAATATATATATAATATATTAATATGTAATAATAAGGAAGATAATTAATAATAGTATAGTATAGTATTACCGTCGGGTTCTAGAAATTCACTTTTAAACCACATAACGACATCTCAAAAACCTTCTGGAGTCGTTTCCTCCCGAGTAAGTGAAATGGAAGTCTACGTTTCAAGTTGTAATTCGACTTGATTATCATAAAAGTTAGGTGTGGTTTCTAAATCTACAAAAAAAAAAACATAACCAAGGAAAGCTAAACTATAGTAGAACTAAAAGGCACACTTAAATCTAGCGACAATTAAAATAATTAATATCAAAAATTAATGAATTTTAAAAATTAATCTAAGATATAAACTACAAGATTATATAAATATGATCTAAAAATAGAAATGACTTAAAATGCTTGCTATGACGTGAAAATGTCATTAAGTGCGGGTTTAGGTTAACGAATTTAAAATGACAAGTAAAATGAAATGCTTAAAAATAAATGACAAAAATTAAATTTGCATAAAAATAAATGAACGGAATTGTAAATAAATAAAAAACAATACTTAAGACTAAATTTTTTGTAAATCTTTAAAACATGCACCAAAATTCAACTCACAAATCCCATAACAAGCACTCATAAATCTACTCACTTACGTCATAATGATTTTAAACATAGCATTTAAAAAGAAATCTACTACTAACATAGGCAAAATCAAAGTCAAATTATAAAATGACTAATTAAATCGTATCAATTAATTGAAATAGGATAGGAAAATTATAACCCCGAATTGAGACCCACAAGTAACACGAAGACCATACCACCACGATTTATTTAACTAAAACAAAACTATCAAAGTCTGTCTAGAGCTAAATAAACCCTAAGCTCCCGCGCCGCATGAGTAACCGTAACCAAAGTCAAAACAAAAACAAATAAAATTGTTTACTGTTAATTGAATCCTTGCAATTTTTCAAATTCAATATAACAATCGTATATTGTCACTCAAGGCCCAAGTCATATCACAGTTCACAAAGCCCAATTATGAATCTATAAATCAAATTAGCTATATGTCCCAACAGCTTGTTTCCATTTAACGAATGTAAACAAACAAAAAAAACACTCGAATAAACAAAAAAAAAAGATTAGCCACGAAAAGATTACATTTATAAAGAAAATAAGCTAAATTCACTTTTTGAAAATAAAAATAAATAAGCTAATCGAAACGAAAAGGTGACTTAGACTTATAAATAAGCCGAGGAATAAGCACTCGTCGCACCTCTTGTACATTCGAAATAAGCTAATAAACTAATAAGCAAATCGAACAAGCTATAATCTTAGCTTATTCGATTACTTTGAATACCAAACGGATCAATAAGCCCAATCTACTCCAACAAGCTCACAACCGGATAAGCTAAGGGAACAACTTATTCAGATCCAATAAGCTAGGAGATAAGGTACGAAACAAGCAAAAAGTGCTTGTTTGATAAGAAAAAAAATAAGGCAAAGAAAAATAAATAAGCAATTTGAATAAGCACCTCAAGTTATAAAACCACAAACCAATTCCATTAATAAGCCAATAAGAGTTTCTTACAATAAGCTAAAAATAAAAATACAAATAAGCTAAAAAGATTATAACTAATAAGCTAAAATATTTGAGAAATAAGTTGCAAATTTGAAAGGAAATAATCTAAAACTACTAAAAAAAACTAACTCCTCGTTCCTTTGCATGCGTACATCATATATATAGCAATGTGGGGTGTCATTTTTTTGTCATCACAGATGCGTGAATAAAACGCAAAGAAGCACCTCGTGATCTTTTCCTCGTACCTTTCATGGGATACCCCATCCCCCAATTGTACTCCCACACGTGGCCTTGTTATAGCTTATCTTCAACGCATTAATTCACTTTCGTTGGATCCACTTGAATGGAATTTCAAATTGATAGAAAGAGTGTATAATTTTCATGCCAAGTGTCCGAATATGATTTGCCCTCAACTCTATAGTGAAACAACACCATGTTATTAATTTTGATTAATTACCAACTCACGTGAGCAACCAATTTACTAACTTTCATTTGCAATTTAATATTGGGCCAAGTGATCATCATGGACTCATTTTGAGCTTTTGTAAACTTGGGCTGGCCCGACCCATTAACTTGGGTTACGGGCTGGCCCTATGAAATCCAAAAGCACCGTTAGACTCGTTTTTCCGTGCTCTTTTCAATCTCGTGTTCGTTTCGTCCGTATGTCTTTATTTTGGTCCTTTTTTAGATATTCTACCGTGCACATACTACTAACGACAAAAACGAAGCATATATTGCAATTTTATTTATGTTTTTTGGTCTTTGGGGTCGTTTAATTAGTAAAAAGTATAGGTATAAAATAGCGAATACCATATCCCCCCCCATATCTAAAAGTATGCTCGTGTCCTCAGCAATTCAATAAAATACACGAATAAAACTAAAAAATTCCAATCCGCCCAAACTAATTCACCTTGAAAAGAAGTAGCAAAGTGTTCATCTAAAGTAATTAAGGAATCATTAGTTTAAAAAGCCCCCCCCCGTTTCCATTATTTTAAATGTATACCACTTATTTCCAACTAATATTTTTATTTTTTTTTTTTTAGCAACTAAACTAATTATTTGACGTTCGTTATTTTTTTTTTTTTTTCAACTGATAGGATCATAGAATAAAATGCATTTCGATCCGAAAATGCCTCCAAAAAAGGATAAATTCATCGTCCTCGACTTTTCACCTATCCCAAACCAAGCTTAAAACGAAATCACCGTTAAGTACAAGTATAGATGCTAACACTACTCATATTTGCAATTTGTTAAACTTTTCACTCCCCTGACAATTATTATATTAGGCGAATGTCAATTTCGAATTTCAAGCCATGGATTCAACGTTTTTATGCAAAAATCATATGCTTTAACGTTCCACCTCCGAATAATATTGAGTTTGAAGGCGAGATCATCCCATGTAGCGACTTTTCGTCTCAGGGCACATCCCAACCTCATCGGCTAAGTGACCAGGCTTTTGACACCTCACAGAGACTAGTATCGGGACTCATGGACCTTCGGTTTCAAAAACTCTTAGGTTTCTCGTTTACACATATCTTATTAAATGTAATCATGAGAAAATAGTCTTAGTTCAAAAGCATATTTAAATTTAATAAAAATAATTTTCAATTATTAAGCAATATAACTTATTAAACCGTCGTCCCATTTAAGGCTACAACATCGGCTCAACACGCCTCCACCACGATGTCGCTAAACATATTTCGGAACCTTTAATTAATTATTCTTTATATATTTTTGCACACATTTTTTTTTTGTTGCTATAATCATAACATATATTACCGTGCCTTTTATCTTCGAAGCCCAAAACATCGATAGCGAAGTCACAGAGGTTATTCTACTTATTATGAACCGGCACCCCGCCTATATATGAAAGACATCAACATCGGCACTCTCGACAAGATGAAGTAATCTGACGGAGATATTTATTCTACTTATTATTTTCTTTATTTATTAATTGCGAAGAGAAAATTTCGTTTTTAGAAAATTTAAGTATAAATTTAAACTAAGACTAAAAATATTGATACATTTCAATTTCAAAAATTGTTTGATTTAAGTCTAATTTTCAAAGTCCACGTATAATTATCTTTAAGAGCTTATGGGAGAAAATGACAAATTTACACCTTATGAGCTCGTAATTTCAAATAATCATTGCTTAGCATCCAACTTCTACTTAACACTATCATTTTTCGTTCTTCGCGAAGATTCGCGAATGCTTAGTCTAAAAGTTAAGGAACAAGCTAGAGTCAACATTACGCTCGATCGGAGTCAAAATTTTATTCTCATTCTACCACAAAAGTCAAAATTGTGACAAAACACTTATTTTATTTTTGAATTTTTTTTTTTTAAATTTTGGAATTTTTTTTTTTGGAAATTTTGGTGGTAAAAACGGGTTTACGTGAGAACAACGGTTGCAGGCATAATCAAATCGAAGATCGCCCCCCCCATACTAGAACTAAACATTGTCCTCAATGGTTTAAAAAAAAGGTACCTACGGCATACTAAAGCCATTTAAGATTATGCAAGATAAAACGTTAGTATCGAAAGATAGGATATGATTCCCAAAATGAAGCCTAAGGATGGAAGCTCGAGTGAATAAGACATAACGCGAGCAGAACAACGAGAAGTCATCACAATCGGACATCCTGGACATAAACCACAAAAACACAGCAAACGAGAATAGAAGAGGCGCGCCTCTATACACAACAAAACACTTATTCATTACTACTAAGCTAGCATACTACTACTACGATAATACTAGGATAAACATAGGGTGGCCTCCTAACGAAGTGCTTGTTTAAGGTCACTTAGCTTGACCTAATCCCCCATACTTGAGCTTGTCAAGGGGATAGAAATTGAGGGATGACGAACTCCAAATTTGGAGTGTTGCTTCCATGAATCAACATCGGGCTTTTCTGATGAAACAACTTGGAAGCTTTAAAGCCCCAAAGTGATAGAGAAGAAGAATATTTCTTCTTAGAAGCAAGAACACCGTGATTAAAAACTGTGTCTTCATTTTCAGATGAAAATGTAAGTAAAGTATCAGTCACGGGGGGGGGGGGGGGGGAAAAAAGAGAGGCAAGAATTACTGTGGATATCCGACTCAATGCCATATCCCCGGATCGTAAATCTTTGTTCTTTTCTATCTCCGAAGAGAAGAACATCAAGATTGGGATCCGCATCAAGAAAGAATAAGCTTAAAATCAAATTGAAGGCGATGGGTGGGCAAAATATTAGGCACATCAACGGGGAAGTATTTCCACCACATCAATGGTTGAATTCCCCAATCGGTATAACAACATGATCTGATTCGAACCTCGGACGGGAGATAGAGTTAGCGTCATCTTTCCGAGTCGAAGATCAACACTCTCAATACCTCTTGGTATTGAGTCATCACCATCAAGAAAAATGTCAATCTCCTCCATAAGAGAGTCACTATCCTCGACCGGGATAGGAGATGGAGAGAAAGACTCGGTAGAATTTTCCGAATTAAATTCTTCCGGAGGGCGGGGAGAAGAGTTATCGTATAACAAACTCTCCAAAAAGAAAATATCACCCTCCGGATCAAGGTTGATATTATCAATTCCCGGTGGAATTGATTGGAGACGAGTGAGTTCACCGGCGAACTCATCGAGAAGAAAATCAATCTTTGAAGAAGAATCAAACGAAGTATCACGATTAAGCAAAGATTCTATAAGATCGGATTCGACATCAAAGGAATCAATTCCTGGGGGAATTGAAGTGATTCTTTCTAACACCTCATCATCAATTGGACTAACCTCATCTAGATCAAAAAGAGGATTGGAAGATATTTTGAATTCTTCCTCATCACTAGAGGCATCATTATCATTAGCATCAAAGAGAGGGTTAGAGAAATTTGTTAAGTTATCACAAACGAGCACATCACACTCACTTTCGATATCGGAGAAATCCTCGGGCTCACTTGGGGTTGGGAAAAGGTTCTCAACACTAGACTTTATGAATTCGTCAGATTCCGTTTCCGGAATTGTGTAAGATTGTTTTCAGCCCCATTATGAGAGAGTCAACGGCTTCTGCGGTTGATAACGCGGATGTGATTGCAACACACGAGAAGTCCAGAATAATATTATCTTTCAAGGGAATATAACTTTTCCTCGACATCTTCATCATCGAGCAAACAGGAATCTTCCAATATCGATCTTAGCCGCTTGCTCATCTTCAATTCGCATTTCTTCTCATTTTTTTGTAACCAATGACCAACCATAATCACAAACAATGGATGTTATTTGCTCATAAGCTTGTTTTGAGAATGAGGAAACTTATTTTGGAGCTATTGAAAAACGGCTTATTTTGAACATGGAGATTGGATGATGACGGTAATATTGCGAGGGTTGAAATTGGTCAAAACCAAAAGAATAAATCATAGCAAGGATTTTTGCTCATTATAATATCTTCAGTCATCGTTTGACATTGAAAGTCTCATGAGGACCCACACATTCTTCACAACAAGAATATTTGTTGTGGAAAACTCGGTGAAGTTGTGGAAAAATAGTAATCAAAGTTTTGATTGAAACAACGGGTCCTGTTGTAGACAAACGGGACTTGAGGTGGACAATCTGAAACCTAATGAAAAAAGTATCCCCACATAAACTCACAAGAGTAATGGTACTATTGGGTTTGTTGGAGGATGGTTTGCAACACTTGGAGAATCTTTAGAAGAGTACGGAGTTGAAAAATTGATTGATGTTCCATTTCTAACAGTACAATAAAAACAAACTCCATCATATTCATTACAACCACATTGTTGGCATGTACCAAAAAGACATTGTATTTGCAAACTTTGCAATTTGTAGATCTCATAAAGTTTGATTGTAGCAATGGTTCCGAATTAGAGATAATCGGAATTTGCGGTGGACAATTATAACCAATATGAGCACCTTTCCCACAAGACTTACAAGTGCATCGTTGACAAAAGATTCCATCTAACGAATCACCACACTCGTAACAACATTCATGGTCAATTTGTGGAGGACTTTGCGAGGAATTGACACCGGGGCCTTGTTTGACAACGAATGGCTCTTGATTAACAAAGTTAGTATCGTCATCGGATGACTTGGAAGTGTCTTGGAAGTCTTGAAAAACTTCCTCCAATGTCTTTCGTATTAGAGCACATTGTCGACAATATAGACCATGAACCGGGTCTCCACAATCGAGACAAATTTTTTCAATTTTAAGGGGTCGTTCAGACGAGTCGGGTACGGAAACAAGAATCTTGTCTTCAAGACTCCCTTTTGAACAACCACAGTCTCCAGTGTACAAAGTTCCACAAGACGAGCATTCTTTAATCGCGTAAAGGGGATTTAAACGATAGTCGAATGACGCCATAAGAATTAAACAATTTAGAGGGATAAGAAAAGAATTAAATAAATAAGAAGGTAAAGAGAAAAAGAATTAAATGAATAAGAGGGTAAAGAGAATAAGAATTAAACGAATAAGAGGATAGAGAAGAATATTTATAGATTTTTCAAATAATACATAATGAAAAAAAATTAAAAATAAGAAAGAAAAATATTTTTAGATTTTTATTTTTAAGATAAAAGAAAAATATTTTTGGATTTTTTTTTTAATAAGTACGAAAATAAACTTCCCGAAGAAAGGATCTTCAAGGCACGAACACAAACAATCTCGTAAAAATCGCTACACCTCTCCCCGGCAGCGGCGCCAAAAACTGATCCATCCAAATCAATACATATAATATATTAATACGTAATAATAAGGAAGATAATTAATAATAGTATAGTATAGTATTACCGTCGGGTTCTAGAAATTCACTTTTAACCACAGCGATATCTCAAAAACCTTCCGGGTCGTTTCCTCGACGAGAAGTGAATGGAAGTCTACGTTCAAGTTGTAATTCGAGCTTGATTATCATAAAAGTTTAGGTTTGGTTTTCTAAATCTACAAAAAAGAAAAACATATAAAAGGGAAGCTAAACTTAGAACTAAAAGGCACAATTAAATTCTAGCGACAATTAAAATAATTAATAACTAAAAATTATGAATTTAAAAATTAAACTAATATTAATTCTAAGATTTTAAACTGCAAGATTATACTAAATATGATCTAAAAATATAAATGACTAAAATGCTTGCTAAGTGACGTGAAATGTTCATTAAGTGCGGGTTTAGGTTTAACGAATTAAAATGACAAGTAAAATGAAATGCTTAAAAATAAATGACAAGAAATTAAATTGCATTAAAAATAAATGACGGAATGTAAATAAAAAAACAATACTTATGACTAAATATTTTTTAAATCTTTTTAAACCTGCACCTAAATTCCAAATCACTAATCACTTAACAAGCACTAATAAATCTACTCACTACTCATAATGAATTTAAACATAGCATTTAAAAATAAATCTACACTAAGCATGGCAAAAATCAAAGCATATTATAAAATGACTAATTAAATCTATACTAATTAATTGAAAAAGGATAGAAAATAGAACCGAATTGGAGACCCACAAGTAAACGAATACCACCCGATTTATTTAACTAAAACAACTAATCAAAGTCGGTCTAGCTAAATAAACCCGTAAGCTCCGCGCCTCATGAGTAGACCGGTACCAAAGTCAAAACAAAAACAAATAAAATTGTTAACTGTTAATTGATTCATTTGCAATTTGCAAATTCATATAACAGCTAAAAGCTCTCGGATCTCATAAGTAACTAGGCTTATAAATAAGCCGAGCACTAAAGCTCGTTGTACTTTTCTTTATGTCTGAATCGAGCTTAACCAACGAATAAGCAAAATAGATAAAATAGGTAAAAAAAACACTCGAATAAACAAAAAAAAAATTAGCCACGAAAAGATTACATTTATAAAGAAAATAAGCTAAATTCACTTTTTGAAAATAAAAATAAATAAGCTAAAAGGAAAATAAGCTAATCGAAACGAAAAGGTGACTTAGACTTATAAATAAGCCGAGGAATAAGCACTCGTCGCACCTCTTGTACATTCGAAATAAGCTAATAAACTAATAAGCAAATCGAACAAGCTATAATCTTAGCTTATTCGATTACTTTGAATACCAAACGGATCAATAAGCCCAATCTACTCCAACAAGCTCACAACCGGATAAGCTAAGGGAACAACTTATTCAGATCCAATAAGCTAGGAGATAAGGTACGAAACAAGCAAAAAGTGCTTGTTTGATAAGAAAAAAAAAAGACAAAGAAAAATAAATAAGCAATTTGAATAAGCACCTCAAGTTATAAAACCACAAACCATTTTCATTAATAAGCAAATAAGAGTTTCTTACAATAAGCTAAAAATAAAAATACAAATAAGCTAAAAAGATTATAACTAATAAGCTAAAATATTTGAGAAATAAGTTACAAATTTGAAAGGAAATAATCTAAAACTACTAAAAAAACTAACTCCTCGTTCCTTTGCATGCGTACATCATATATATAGCCATGTGGGGTGTCATTTTTTTGTCATCACAGATGCGTGAATAAAACGCAAAGAGGCACCTCGTGATCTCTTCCTCATACCTTTCATGGGATACCCCATCCACCAATTGTACTCCCACACGTGGCCTTGTTATAGCTTATCTTCAACGCATTAATTCACATTCGTTGGATCCACTTGAATGGAATTTCAAATTGATAGAAAGAGTGTATAATTTTCATGCCAAGTGTCCGAATATGATTTGCCCTCAACTCTTAGTGGAACAACACATGTTTATTTTGATTTAATTACCAACTCACGTGAGCAACCAATTTACTAACTTTCATTTGAAATTTAATATTGGGCCAAGTGATCATCATGGACTCATTTTGAGCTTTTGTAAACTTGGGCTGGCCCGGCCCATTAACTTGGGTTACGGGCTGGCCCAATAAAATCCGAAAGCACCGTTGGACTCGTTTTTCCGTGCTCTTTCCAATCTCGTGTTCGGTTTCGTCCGGTTATGTCTTTATTTTGTCCTTTTTTTGATATTCGTACCTGCACATACACAAACACAAAAACAAGCATATATTTGCAATTTTATTATGTTTTTGGTCTTTTGGGGTCGTTTAATTAGGTAAAAAGTATGTATAAAATAGCGAATACCAAATTCCCCCATACTAAAGTATTGCCGTGTCCTCACGCAATGTAATAAATACACTATTAAAACTAAAAATTCCAATCCGCCCAAACTAATCACCTTGAAAAGTAGCAAAGTGCTCATCTAAAGGTATTAAGGAATCAATAGTTTAAAAAGCCCCGTTTTTACCATTTTTTTTAAATGTATACACTTATTCCTACTAATATTTTTGATTTTTTTTTTTTTAGCAACTAACTAATTTATTTGACTTTCGTTATTTTCATAACTGTTAGGGATCATAGAATAAAATGCATTTCGATCCCATAAACCTTAAGAGTAACATGTGGGAATCGAAGGACTTAATTAACAACCCAATAAACAGGAATAAACCACCCAAAAACAGAGATGGAGCATGGCATGCCAAGATTAGACTGATTGATCCAGACGGAGAAGAGTTTACCAAAACCCTACAATCGATCCCCACCACTAGAAAGCTCTCCGAGAGAGAAAGTCCAAGGGAGATCATCGACCTAGACCACTTCTATGATACTTGAACATGTGACTTCGAGTCTAGCTACAAGACTCATAAATAAAGAAAAGCGCTTCTTGGGAGGCAACCCAATGTTCATTTTACCCGCACTTAGGAGTGTCGTGTATTTTAATTCTTTATTGTTTGTTTTATTATGTTTGAATAAATTTTGTAATCATGCTTTGTTTGTTTATAACTTAGTCTTATTTGCAATCAAATGTATTTTGCAACAAAATAAGTGTAGGGGAATATATCCGGTTTTTAAGAACCAAATTTAAACATTTAAAATAAATTGTTTAGATTTATTTCGCGCATTTTCGAGTCCACATTATTGTAATGATTAATTCTAGTTTTATGCTGTGCTTTCTTCAATTTGACTAAAAAATAACGTGAAGGAAATTTCTCATTAAAAAACGAAGAAGAATTTTTCACGATACTCTGGATACGGCGTCGGGAATTAACACGACCGAGCGGCGTCGCGTCTCAGGAATGTTTAAAATTCAATTTTTTTAAATTTATATAAAATAAAATGTGCAATGTTCAAAATTTTTAATTCTTTGTAGAACCTGCATAAACTTATGATTACATCAATTACTCATATCCTATCTTTACTGCTTTCATAGAGTCAAAACCCTAAACTCTCATTAAGATTATATTATCTATCCCGCCGATTTAGCTTGTTGTAGTTGTCTATTGTCTTTGATTTCGTTATAATTTAACGAGAAGAAGCTTGAAGTCTTAGGAAAGTTTCATTGGATGATTCTAGGAGGACGATTTTAAAAACCATTTATCAGCATGTTTCTTCTCTATTATTGAGCAAGACCAGGAGAGTACTAAGTTCCTTTTCCTTGTTTCTAACCCTTTATGTTCGCTTTTTACGGGTACTTCTATAGAACATTAGAGACAATGTTCAACTTAAGTGTAGGGGGAAAATAAGCCTTTGAAACTATTCCTTCAATTTCCATTTGCTTGTTCCTTAAAATGATGGGTAATATATCGAAACATAACATAAAAAGGTAAATTTTTGACGCTCAAATTGTTAAAATTTTTATGACGCAATACCGACGAAAACCAAGTATTAATAGCGTCTCATGGATAAGAATGTGTATGACTAGCACAAAAACCCTCAAAATTCCACCCCAAAAATGTGAGGTTCGCCTTTAGATCTTTAGAAATTAGAGTATCCATTGTTGATACCCAAGATAATTTGTAGGTTTAGCTTTCTCGAGTTAAGGTTCGAATTTCAGTCATATAAGTGTCTTATTTTCCAGTCGTAACGGATGTGTACGTATGTCTTTGTCGGCCTTTTTGGAGCATTGGTATCGTATTAAATTATATGAGTGTACCTGTAGTGTATTAAATTCTAGAACTTGTTTTTGTGATGCATCCCGAGACCGCATAGTAAGTATTAGGATTTGCTAGATAAGAGGCACTAGGATTAACCCATGTTTTAAACCTGTAATTGTTATTATGGTCACATCGACTATATAACTATCCCACAGGACCCTTGCCAATGCACTCATATTAAGTGCAGACAACCCCTAGTACTAAAAACCTCTGAGCCTATCCTTTTTCCACTGTAACACGATAAATTTTTGGTTAGCCCGGACTATTAAGAAGAGTATTGTCACCCATAAAACCAAATTTACTATTCCCCAAAATCGCCTTACCTACCTTGTATGTACTCACCCTTTAGTACATTATGTTTTAACCCAAGTAAATTATTGAGTACGAATACGATTGCTAAGTCCTTATACTTGGAAATACCATTTGGGACTATTGTGCCTCATGTAGTATTCATCTTATGAAGAATTAGGGAAGAAGTAATTTATTACCCCCAATAGAGCTCAATAAGCTCCATGTTATTTTGATCCATCTCAAATCGGGTCATTAGTTAGATTGTAAATAATCGAGTATGTAAAAGTTCAAGTGTAGGGGTGTATCTATAAACCCCCATGATGTATTATATGTTTAAGCAATGGCAGGGCAAAAGTGTACGAAAAAAATGTATATAAAAAAAGAGTGAAAAAATGTACGGGCTGCCATTTGCTTATGTTTATGTTTATATTAGAGTCAAAAAAAAGAAAAAGAAAGAGATTGGTGTAGAGTTTTGTAGAGTTGGTATATTTTGTCTGAGTCTTTGGCTTAGCAACCAAACCAACGTGTATTCTTATAAATAATTAGCTAACCCTTCAACTCTAAATTCACCCAAAAGTCACCACCCAAATGTATCCCATCCGTTTTTGTTTCCATTAATGTTATCTTACACCTACACCCCACAACCCTTTAAAAGACCTCTTGGATAGTAATGAATAATGCTTGCGCCTAGCGGTGGAGGTTTGATCATTTACCAAGCCTATGGTAATTTATATGCTATGACAGGTAATGAGTGTTATTTCCGTTTCCCCATTATGTTATAATTTCACCCGAGTGAAAGAGAGAATCCCAAACACTTATGTGAGGTGCTAGTATATACTTTCTGTGCTTTTAATTACGAGGTCTAGAAGGTTGTGTTGTAAAATACTTTTAAAGAGTAGGTTAAATGACCCTCATATTGCTATTGTCTAGGTAGAAAAGCCTATTTGCTTGAGGACAAGCAAATCCCAAGTGTAGGGGTATTTGATGAGGTGTCATTTTATATACACTATTTAGGGTCATTTAACCCCCTAAATCATGCAAATATGCCCAGATTACGTGCTTAATCGTTTGTTTTCAGGTTTTTAGCACTTGGATGGCTTTTGGAGGAAATACACGTGACTTGGGCTCATTTGGAGAAGAAACGGACAAGATTACGGACCTACACCAAATCTCTTGAAGACTTTTGCAAACAGTGGCTGGAGACGGCGTCACAGGCATAAAGCGACGCCGTCGTGATCTATATAGTGACGGCGTCAGGAATTTGACGACGACGTCAGGACGTGGCCGACTTAAAGAGGATCTAAAATCGTCTACGTGGCGACGACATCAGGATTACAAAGCGACATCGTCGCATCAACATCTCTATAAATATAAATCCATTTTAAGGGTTTTAGTGTGTAACTTTGGGATAACTTTGTATAAACCTTGGGAGACGAACCCTAGTCGTTTTAGGAGCTTTATATGTCGTTTTTAGGGCCTCAAAACCCTATTGTACTACCTTGAATCCATGTTTTAATCAAGTAAGGTTATTTATCATTAATCATTCAATATGTCTATGTGTTGTTTGATTAATTTATCTTCTTGCTTTCTTTATAACATGCAAGGCTAAACCCTCCTTTGTATTTATCTATGATTGCATGAAACTTAGGTTGTAGATCCTTTTGATGTTGCTTCTTGTTGATGAATGTGCGCGTTAGGCTTTAGAAAACCAGCTTTTGTCTGTATCGCTGTTGATATGTCTAGGGAAATGCAAGTAGTGTAGAAAGGATACCATCGGTAACAGTCTTCATACTACCTTACCCACTATATGGTTGATCCCTCTTAAGTTATTTCACATGCATTAATACACTCTTAGGGGCCTTGTAAATAAGTCTTTCCATACTACCTTACCTTGTGTTGTTGCCCTAACATAATATTAAATAGACGGTGGGTTCATGTAATCCGTTCATGACCTAGGAAATACTTACACAGATCATCACAAGTGTGGACAAAAGCAACGTATCCTAGGAGAAGCAATCTGAGAGTAGCGCATGATTAAGGTAAATACATTTGCTTATTCATAAATTATCAAACAGTAGATTTAGATATTAATTAGTTTAATTGGTGAAAACTAAAAGGGGTTGAAATAGATTACAGGTTCGTTTTTCGTTTTAAAAAAAAAAAAAACTTTGCTTACACAATATGTAGATTCAAGTTAGTATTTTTTAACCATTTCATAAAACTGAACAAAACAATAGAAATGTCTAAACCCCCACCTAAAAAAAGCTTTATATAACAATGACAATAATATGAAGAGATAAGTAAAGGAACAATTAAACCTAACACCAAGATTTATTAGGGTTCAGTACAACGAGCTCTTCTACGCCCCTACTCCACTCCCCGAGTATCTACTCGAGATTTTTAACTATGTCCACAAGCTCCCTTCAGGCATAGTAAACCGTTTACACGTCGCTTCGTTATTTTCGACACTAAGCTAATGTCAGTCCTATTCTTAGCTAAACCAATCTACTACCACTTCACAATTCAATACACAAACACAGATCTACACTATCAGATTTACACACTATCTGAATCACATAAATACATAAGATAATTACAATAGAGTTTTGGTACTTAGAAGAAAGGAGGAGGGATCACTAATCAACACTTTGTTTCTTGGTGAATACGAGTATTCTTCTCTTGCACTTGAATGAGAGGGAAGATATGAGAGAAAGAAATTAGATCACTTGAACAAGATCAAGAGAAGTTAGTGATCAAGAAATAACAGACTCCCCCCCCCCCCCCTCCCCCCCCCCCCCCCCCCCCCACCCCCCCCCCCCCCCCCCTCCGCCCCCCCCCACCCCCCCCCACCTCCCCCCCCCCCCCCCCCGCCACCCCCCATGATCACTAACTTCTCTTGATCATTGTTTCAAGTGATCAAATCTCTTCTTCTCATCTCTTCCCTCTCATTCAAGTCAAGAGAAGAAAACACGTATTCACCAAGAAACAAAGTGTTGATTAGTGGATCCCTCCTTCTTTCTTCTAATGTACAAATATCTATTGTAATTATCTTATGTATTTTTATTATTCAGATAGTGTGTAAATCTGATAGTGTAGATCTAGTGATTGTGTATTGATTGTGAAGTGGTAGATTGGTTCTAGCTAAGATTAGGACTCGACATCTAGCTTAGTGTTTCGAAAATAACTAAGCCGACGTGTAAACGGTTTCTAATGCCTGAAGGGAAGCTTGTTGACAAAGTAAAATCTCGAGTAGGATGACTCGGGAGTGGAGTAGGGCGTAGAAGTGCTTCGTAGCAACCACTATATAAATCTTGGTGTCTAGGTTTAATTGTTCCATTCCTTATCTCTTCATATTATTGTCATTGTTATATAGCTTTAGTTTAGATTTTTATATTGTTTGTTCATATTATGAAATGGTTAAACATACAACTTGAATCTACATATTTTGTAAGCAAAGTTTTTTAAAACGAAAACGAACCTGTAAACTATTCAACCCCCCTTTTAGTTTCCACATAAACTAATTAATATCTAATCTACTGTTGATAACTTTATGATAAGCAAATGTATTTACCTAATCATGCACTACTCCTCAGATTGCTTCTCCTAGATACGTTGCTTTGTCACACTTGTGATGATCTGTGTAAGTATTTCCTAGGTCATGAACGGATTACACGAACCCATCGTCTATTTAATATTCTGTTAGGGCAACACACAAGTAAGGTAGGTAAGAAGATCTATTACAAGCCCCTAAGAGTGTTAATTAAAATCATGTGAAAATAACTTAAGCGGATCAACCATATAGTTGTGTAAGGTAGTATGAAACTGTTACCGATGGAACCTTTCTACACTACATGTATTTCCCAAGACTTATCAACATCCGACCTCGATACAGAACAATAGCTGATTTTTCTAAAGCCTAACGCGCACATTCATCAACAAGAAGCAACATCAAAAGGATCTTACAACCTAATTTTCATGCAATCATAGATAAATATAAAGGAGGGTTTAGCCTTGCACGTTATAAAGAAAGAAAAGAAGATAAATTAATCAAACAACACATAGACATATTGAATGATTAATGATAAATAACCTTACTTGATTAAAACATGGATTCAAGGTAGTACAATAGGGTTTTGAGGCCCTAAAAACGACCTATAAAGCTCCTAAAACGACTAGGGTTCGTCTCCCTAGGTTATACAAAGTTATCCTAAAGTTACACACTAAAACCCTAAAAACGGATTTATATTTATAGAGATGTTGATGCGACGATGTCGCTTTGTAATCCTGATGTCGTCGCCACGTAGACGATTCTAGATCCTCTTTAAGTCGGCCACGTCCTGACGTCGTCGCCAAATTCCTGACGCCGTCACTATATAGATCACGACGGCGTCGCTTTATGCCTGTGACGCCGTCTCCAGCCACTGTTTGCATAAATCTTCAAGAGATTTGGTGTAGGTCAGTAATCCTTGTCCGTTTTCTCTCCAAATGACCAAGTAACTGTTTTTCCTCCAAAAGCCATCCAAGTGCTAAAAACCTGAAAACAAACGATTAAGCACATAATCTGGGCATATTTGCATGATTTAGGGGGTTAAATGACCCTGAAATAGTGTATAAAATGACACCTCATCAAATACCCATACACTTGGGATTTTTTTGTCCTCAAGCAAATGGGCTTTTCTACCAAGACAATAGCAATATGAGGTCATTTAACCTACCGTTAAAATCATTTACAACACAACATACTAGATCCTCGCAATTAAAAGCACAAAATATATACTAAACCTCACATTAGTGTTTGGGATTCTCTCTTTCACTCGGTGAAATTATAACATAATGGGGAAACGGAAAATCAACACTCATTACCTGTCATAGCATATAAATTACCATAGGCTTGGTAAAGGATCAAACCTCCACCACTAGGCGCAAGCATTATTCATTACATTCAAAGAGGTCTTTTAAGGGTTGTGGGGTGTAGGTGTAAGATAACATTAATGGAAACGAAAACGGATGGGATACATTTGGGTGGTGACTTTGGGTGAATTTGGAGTGGAAGGGTTAGCTAATTATTTATAAGAATACACGTTGGTTTGGTTGCTAAGCCAAAGACTCAGACAAAATATACAAACTCTACAAAACTCTACACCAATCTCTTTCTTTTTCTTTTCTTGACTCTAATATAAACATAGACATAAGCAAATGGCAGCCCGTACATTTTTCACTCTTTTTTTATATACATTTTTTTCGTACACTTTTGCCCTGCCATTGCTTAAACATATAAATACATCATGGGGTTTATAGATACACCCCTACACTTGAACTTTTACATACTCGATTATTTACAATCTAACTAATGACCCGATTTGAGGTGGATCAAAATAACATGGAGCTTATTGAGCTCTATTGGGGGTAATAAATTACTTCTTCCCTAATTCTTCATAAGATGAATACTACTATGAATCCTAATCGTCCCAAAATTGTATTTACAAGGATAAGGACTTAGCAATCGTGTACTCAATAATTAACTTGGGTTAAAAACAATAATGTAACTAAAGGTGAGTACAACAAGGTAGCTAAGGCATTATGGGGAGTAACATTTGGTTTAAGGGTGACAATACTCTTCATTAATAGTCCGGCTTAACCAAAAAATTATGAGTACCGTGAAAAAGGATAGGCTCAGAGGGTTGTACTAGGGGTATCCTGCACTAAAAATGAGTGCATGGCAAGGGTGTGGGATAGTTATATAGTCGATGTGACCATAATAACAATTACAGGTTTAAAACATGGGTTAATCCTAGTGCCTCTTATCTAGCAAATCCTAATACTTACTATGCGGTCTCGGGATGCAATCAAAAACAAGTTCTAGAATTTAATACACTACCGGTACACTCATATAATTTAATACCGATACCAATGCTCCAGAAAAGGCGACAAAGACCATACGTACACATCCGTAACGACGGAATAGACACATATGACTGCATTCGAACCTTAACTCGAGAAAGCTAAAGGTACAAATTATCTTGGGTATCAATAATGGATACCCGAATTCCTAAAGATCTAAAGGCGAACCTCACATTTTTGGGGTGGAATTTTGAGGGTTTTTGTGCTAGTCATACACATTCCTATCCATGAGACGCTATTAATACTGGTTTTCGTCGGTATGTGTCATAAAAAATTTTAAATTTGGGTCAAAATTACCTTTTTTATGTTTATGTTTCGATATATTACCCATCATTTTAAGGAACAAGCAAATGGAAATTGAAGGAATATTTCAAGGCTTATTTCCCCCTACACATAAGTGAACATGTCTCTAATGTTCTATAGAAGTACCCGTAAAAGCGAATAAAGGGATAAGAAAACAAGGAAAATGAACTAGTACTCTCCTGGTTTGCTCAATAATAGAGAAGAAACATGCGATAACTGGTTAAATCGTCCTCCAAGAATCATCCAATAAAACTTCCTAAGAACTTCCAAGCTTCTTCTCGTCAAATATAACCTGTAATCAAAGACAAAGACAACTACACCAAGCATAAAATCGGCGGAAAGAATATAATACAGAGAGTTTAGGGTTTTGACTCTATGAAAGCAGTAAAGATAGGATATGAGTAATTGATGTAATCATAAGTTTATGCAGGTTTACAAAAGAATTACAAATTTTGAATATTGCACATTTTATTTTTTATAAATATTAAAAAAATTGAATTTTAACATTCCTGGAGACGCGACGCCGTCGGTGTTTAATCCCGACGCCGTCTCCAGCGTCTGTGAAAAATTCTTCTTCGTTTTTAATGAGAAATTTCCTGCACGCAATTTTATTAGTCAAATCTGAAGAAAGCACTGCATAAAAACCTAGAATTAATCATTACAATCATATGACTCGAAACTGACGCGAATTAATCTAAACAATTTATTTTAAATGTTTGAATTGGGTTCTTAAAAACCGGATATATTCCCCTACACTTATTTTGTTGCAAAATACATTTGATTGCAAATAAGACTAAGTTATAAACAAACAAAGCATGATTACAAAATTTATTCAAACATAATAAAACAAACAATAAAGAATTAAAATACACGACACTCCTAAGTGCGGGTAAAATGAACATTGGGTTGCCTCCCAAGAAGCGCTTTTCTTTATTTATGAGTCTTGTAGCTAGACTCGAAGTCACATGTTCAAGTATCATAGAAGTGGTCTAGGTCGATGATCTCCCTTGGACTTTCTCTTTCTGAGAGCTTTCTAGTGGTGGGGATCGATTGTAGGGTTTTGGTAAACTCTTCTCCGTCTGGATCAATCAGTCTAATCTTGGCATGCACATCTCCATCTCTTTTTTGGGTGGTTTTATTCCTGGTTTATTGGGAATGGTTAATTAGAGTTCTATCGATTCCCACATGTTACTCTTAAGGTTTATGGGTATGGCTCCAAAAAATTCAACCATTCTTCTAAACACAAGGACATCCTTAAAAGGATTAGTCTTAGCATCACTAGCAATTTCCCATTCTCTAGGCAAATGGCAATCTAAGAAAGCGTAGTAAGGGATTTGTGCGCCTACTCCATCCGAGCTAGGGCGTGGTTTGTATGATTCTCTTTTTCCAAGCGTGGTCCAATATGGTGCATCCTCCTCACCTAAATCGACTCCTTTTACAACGAATACCGACCTAGTGATTCCTTCTCCTACTGCTATCTTGGCCATCCTATAGTCTATAACTGCATTGGCGGTTGCAAGGAATCCTCTTCCTACAAGCAAAGGGGTTTCCAGGTCTTTCTTCATGTCGATTACGTAGAAATCATTTAATAGTTTTAGTTTTCCTATGTGGACTTCTACGTCTTTGACAATTCCTACGGGGTAAGATTTGGTTCCATTAGCCAACCCGAAGATGTGTTCAGTCTCTTACAATAGTCCTATGTTAAGCTTTTTGAAGAGGTATAGTGGGATTATGTTTAAACATGATCCTAAATCAGCTAAGGTGTCGAAGGTTTTGAATCCCCTAATCTACAAGGTAGAGTGAATAGCTCGAGGTCTTCCATCTTGGCAGATACTTCACCTTAGACGAATGTTGATTTGTTTTTGCCTAGTTCTAAGCTCTCCACGTATCTATCCAATATTGAGTTATAGATTGGAGAGTGAGCTAGGACTTCGAGAACTGGTAGGTTAAGATGCAAATCTTGGAATTCATCTTCAAGAGTTAGTTCGGGTTCTTATGGTTGTTGCGTTCTAATCCCCATCCTGGGTTGCAGCTGGCTTGTCTGGCAAATGTTTGCCTCCTTGGAACATGTTTTGATAGCATTGATTGAAGTGGAGGAGTGTGATGAGCATTGAGGATCTATGGCAGGTAAGAACGAGCAGACAAAACTAGAGAGGTATTCAGTTTTGGGTTCTTAACCGTGTTGCTAGGAAGTGATCATGCCAATCGATCAGTGATGGCCTTCAATACTGTGTCGATTTTGTTGGTCATCTTGCTTTGTTGTTGTATGAAATCGGTTTCAAACTTGGACAATCTAGCATCTTGAGATGCCATGAAGTTGAATACCAATCCTTCTAGATTTGATTGATTGTTAAAACTTCGAGGATTGTTGTTAAAGGGACGGTTTAGGATCGAACCGTTGGGTTGGAACAGGTTAGGTGGGTTTGAAAAATTATTTTAGGAATTTTGGGGTTGTCTCCACCTAAGGTTTGTGTGAATTTTTCATGATGGATTATAGGTGTCACCAAGATTGTTTTGCTCGGGCTTAAAAGTGTACCACTTACCTCCCACTTCGTCGGTACGCGAAGATGAATATTCAACAGAGGCTTGTTCAGGATCTTTCATGCAATACTGAGTGTCGTGGGGACCACTGCAGATCTCATATGAGGTAGTGATTTTGTTCACTTGATTAGGTTGCGTCGAAGAAAGATGAGCTTCTATCAAGCATTGGACTTGATTCTCGAGCTTGATGAGGTGGCGATCGGATGTACTCGGGACATCTTGAGGCAAAGAGATTGCCTTGACCGGCTTAGCAAAATCCCTTGGGTCATTCCAACTTTCGTTGTCATAGAGGGCGAGGTCCTCTATAATGCCCAGGATTCTTCAGCGTTTCTGTCACGAAGCTTGCCACCGGCCGATTGGTCAATGGTTCATCTTGTGACGGGATTAACATGGTCATAAAAGATTTGAACTTGGAGTCAAAGATCAATGCCATGATGAGGGACTTTTTGTATTAAGTCCTTGAAACGAGTCCATGCTTCAGATAGAGATTCTCCTTGATGTTGTTGGAACATCATGATATCGTTGCGGAGTTTTGCAGTCCTTCTTGGTGGAAAGAATTAAGCAAGGAAACGAGTAGTAAGATCCTCCTATGTGGTGATGGATCCTGCTAGAAGACTGTCAAGCCAGTTGCTAGCTTGATCACGAAGGAAAAATTAAAATAAACACAGGCGCGATTTTTACCTGTTTTCACCGTCAAGGTCAAGTGAGTCTATAAGTTTTAAGAAATCCTTGAGGTGTTGGGTTGGATCCTCCGACCGAAGTCCGTGGAATGAGCATCCGTTTTGCACCAACCGGATGGTGTTGGATCGAAAAGGTACCACATTGTTCCCTACGGGAAGCTCAATGGTATTCCTGTATCCTTCATGGCTAGGTTTGGAGTAATCTCCAAGAGTACGGATAGGATTTGCGTCTCCCATGGTGGTTGACGAGAATGGATTACGAAACAATTAACCTAAAGAAAAGATAGACTACGAGAAAGCTAATATACGGAATTAAAATCTCACTTGAAAGGATTCAAGTGAGTAGAACTTAGTTAAACAATGATCGAAACCTAACTATTCCCAAGAAATCGGCACCAAATACTTGATGTGAGGGTTGCCGAAGACTTTACATGAAGTTTCAATCCCCTAGGCAGTGTAGACCTAATCTGTGCAAGTGTAGTAATAAGGCAAGACATGGGGGTTTGCTATCATTTCTCTAGGGGAATAGGTTGGGAAGGCTTGATCACGGTCTAACAGAATTGCGCTCTTTCTAATGGCATGCTCGGGGGATTTTTCCGACTTTGTCTTGATCTTGAATAATAATCACTCTTGATCAAAACGAACTCGAAAATTCCCGTTTTTGCTTTGTTTTCAATCATTTTTACCTGCAAGACATAAAAACACAAACCAAACATATTCACAATAATATTAAGCATATTTCATGTTTTTAGTACAATTAATAGTGTTTTCCGGGATATAAATAATGTGTGTTTTAACACACATCACACTCCCTTCCTCGCTAACTCATTTTATCTAATTTTGAAGGGGGGCTTTTCAAAACAAGTAGTGTTTGAGCATTATTTTTCAAGAATTTTTTTTTCAAAAGATAATTAAAAATCTTTCAAAATAATAAGCTCAACACTCACTCTATCCCTCAATGTACTTGTGGTGTCTTTCAATGTGAAGTGTTATATTATTGAGGGGGAGTATAATGAAAAATGTTTTTTAAACAAAAGAAAAATTTTCAAGTCAAAAATAGTTGTTGTCAAGTATATCGACAAGCGCGTCAGCGATCTAAGTTGCATCCGGTCTAGGGTACTCAAAAGCGTTGTTAGCATCGTTCGGGTTGCATCCGCTTGAGAGTATTTGAAAACCGTTGTTAGCGACTTAGTGACCATCCGTTTTAGATATGAACACACTTGGCACATCTAGTTTTTCAAATTTGTTTAAAACATTCACAAATGTTCCAAATCATAATCATGCTATATCCGTTTTCTTTCATGTGCTTTCAAAATCTCATATAGCTATTTTAATCCATTGATATCAAAAATATCAGATGGTATGCTATTTTTGAGGGGGAGAAAATGTGATTAAAATGTGATCAAGAAAGATAAAATGCCTTAAGTGTATGGAATAACAAAGTGATCTAAAGACTCAAAGTGCAATCAACTCTTTCCTCCTTATGCAAAAGTCTCTCATTTATGATGCATAAGTGTAAGGGCTCCTTGTGCAAAAGCATAAGTGTAGGGGGGTATTTCGCAAAAAGTGAAACTTTCAAAGTGTTAAAAGTATTGATTCATATCAAGCACTTTGATTGATTTTAAAATGGTTCAATGGTTTTGATCTTAATACCCAACAACCAACTACCTCAAGATGATCAAGGGAAGTAATAAGGTGGTAAGGTTAGGTATTATCCCATGATCCAACCAGAATCGGAAGGATCTACCCAAGGACATTCCATACATAGAATAGAAGTCCTTAGGTATAATGGAGTTGAATGACAATGGGAATAATGTCAACTAAGGCATAAGCTATCATCGAAACAATCACAACATGATGATAGTAATGACGTCTTGGTAGACATCGAAGGGGTTGAAGAATGAAAAAGAAATGATGTATAAAGGGTGAAAAGAAAGAAGCCCTCCACAAACATTAGGCAAAAACTAGGTCAATACATAATCTATCGAATATCACAAAGATGATATTTAGTATTGAAGAAAGACGCCATGAACCCAGTGGTGCAATACACAACCCCTCCCAGCAACTCAAGATTCTCTCAAAAGAATTCTTGTTTCATTGTCACGGAGATTAAACGCATAATCTATTGACATCTCACTCTGAGATTGTTGATATTGAAAAGGTGGCAGTCTGCTCCAGCCTCCGATCACTAAAACCAAAATGCACTAATTGAGTCTAGAGCCAAATGAGATCATATCAATAATTCTCACATAGGACACAAAAGTATATTTGTATTAAAATCAATGATACAAATTGTACAAGAGTCGTTTATATGTCTATGTAACATTGCATGTCTTAGTGACATTGCCAGAACATTCAAGAGTGATACTTAAATGAAGTATTTCACAATGATTGAATGGAAATCCTACCAGTGCTAACATCAAGCCAACGCTGAACATAGGTCACTAATTTGAAAATGATTGTTTAATGATTCATGTTAGTGTTAACTAGCAATCTAAGTGATCTAGTAGTTTTTGTGTTATTTTGGAATTTGTTTTCAAAAAACACAAACAACATTTCCTTGATTTACTCAAGTAATTTATTGGATTACAAAGGTCTCTTATGATGTCACACGATTAATGGGGGAGATTGTTATTACTCTTACATTGTTTCATTCATCTTCTACAACAACAAACAAGGGGAAGAAATGTATACATTTGGAACTTAGTTAACTTTGATGTATACAACATCAGAGACTTAGTTAACTTTTTTGTTATAATTTCAACTTCTACAGGTTATTTTGTGTGAAGTATGTATAACGACAACAATAACATCTCTACTTTTCTCAAGCAAGTACACCGTTGTATTCATGCCTTCATAACTCATACTCAACATTCAAAGATACACTTCTGCAACTCTGATAAATCAAAAGACTCCCTCAAATCAGCAAGCTTATGATCAAGACAAAAGTTCTACATGAGGAAGATTGTTAGA